>VXCM01001787.1:0-105299 GCA_014773175.1 Lucifuga dentata
CACTAAGGGAGAAGCACCTGTAATTTCATTATATGTTACGTATAATGACAATAAAGCTATTCTATACCAGAATGAACTGAAACCAATGGTGGTCTGGAAGATAGGAAAAATTTGTTTTAACTCACAGTTCCAGTAGTATGTTTTGGGAAATGATTGTCAGTAACTGATTGTGTAAATGATAAATGATTGTGTATGAAAATTGAATATATTAGGCTCAAACATGCAAAATGGGTGGTATGGTCCTTTAAAAGGATTTAAAATTGTTAATTCTCCAAGACACTTTCCATGGATGCATATTTTAACACTCTTCTTCCTGTCCACAACAGCTGTATGTGGTGCAATTAGTAGTTTAGTTGCTTGTACTGATTTCTACTGTGTAGAAAGACAAAACCTGATGATGTATGAATAAAATATCATGACCAAAAGCATAGCTATAGCCTCCTGTAGTGAATTAAATACAATTTTGCAGTGTAATTCCCTACCAGTGGGGTTCAAACCCCATTTTGCACACTTTGTAGATTGGTATTTTTGCTCTGCTTGAGTCCATCCTAACTAAAACCTTCGTAAAAATGCATTTGCTTAGTTGTGTAATACTGAGAGGTAATCCTCGAGCGCTTACTCTTCAGGTCATGTGTAAAAGTACAGCATGGGAACAATTTCTGCAGTTGTAACTGAACTTTATTTTATTTTCAGCCCAGCATTTCCACCTCATAACCTTACATTCCACCTGAACCATTACTCTCCTTTCTACCTCCTTTCTTTCTCTCCAAATCACTCCACCATACCCTTCACTCCCAATCAACAGTCCTCATGGGCAATTACCTAGTCCCTTCATAAATGCAACATACACATTACAATAGCATACATTCCAAAATTGACATAGAAAAATCAAATATGCGAAACTTAGATTTTGAAAAATAAACCTCATCTTAGAGTTGTATTTCCAAACGTTTGATACAGGTGTTGTTAGGGATTTGTAAAGCAGTTTCAGTTGCATGTTTAAAATGGTTTTATGTATATTTTCTCTCTGTTCCAGTTAAGTTTCCTTTGCAGGGTAGAAGTTATAAGGTTTCTTACACTTTTAAAGGATAGTCATTGACTATCCATGCCAGATGATTAAGGAGCTATTACTCTTGATTTACTTTGGGTATTTAATTTTATGTGAGGATATACCCCAAAACCCAAAGCTTTAGACCAAGGGATGGGCAACTGGTGGCCCGTGGGCCGGATATGGCCCGCATCTTTAATCTATCAGGCCCTCAGATGCCTTCAATTAATAAAAATGAAAATTATAAAAAGTGTTTTTATAACCCATCAGCAGAGGGTGTCTGGTCATTATTGATGCTATATTTACTACCATCATTTCATTCTAGCCAAGCTTTCAATGAGAAAATGCATGTTAACAGCAAAAGCAGTTATTTTCCTGTTATTTCTTGTATATCTTCAAAAGCAAATGTCTCATCTCTTTTCATCTCTGGAACGAGAGATGGGGGGGGGGGGNGACGACTTTGACCATGAGAAATATATTTTTTTGGCCCCCATCCTCATCAAAGTTGCCCATCCCTGGTTTAGACAACAAATTGTTCCCGAGGCTTTGCCATCACAACTTGTCTTCATCATCATAGAATGAAGGGTTATTGCTGCCTTTGTTACCTCTGTTGTTCTCATCTGGCAATTCAGGTTTCTGAGACAAGGTGGTAACAGCCCAGGCACCACGGAGGGGGTCTCTGGAGACTCTGAGGTCCTGTGTGGTGCACGGGTAGCAGAGAAAAAGCAGCCCACCGATGATGATCAGGCTGGAGGCGAGAATCCCCAGTCCAATGGCCGAACCCACTTCCTGACTGACAGGAGCTGCTGGGAGGAGGAATTCGGGAGGGAAGTCTATCGTGCTGTTGGTCATCACCGAGCTCATGTTCCACAACAGCGGCACCAGGGAGCACATCGCCGTCAGCACGTACAGGGTGCCGGCCAACGGAAAGATCAGCTTGATGTGACTGCGATCTTCCACGGAGAAGTACGCCATCCTCATGGCAACCACAGCAAGGATGTTCCCCGCCAGGCCGCAGATCACCGCCAGCATCATCAGCACCTGAGCTACAGGGATTTCCACCGGAACAAAGTGGTCTGAGATTCCAATACCATGGCAGAACTCCGTAGTGGGAAGCTGGCTGTGGCTTCCTACAACGTGGCTGTAGAAACACACCCTCCAGATACCCACCCAGGCCATGCCCGAGGTGACCACGGAGACATTGTCTACGTGCCATATCCGCCACTCGTTGAGGCCGGTGGTGGCTGTGGTGAGGATCCAGGCAATGAATCCGATCATCAGGCCCACAAACTGCAAGTGAGCTGTTTGAGCCAGATACATCATCCTGCTGCTGAAACGCGACGCTTTTAAGGTGCTTAGTGACAGTTTCCTGCCTCAAACATGGCTGAGTTCATGCAGCTTGATTTTCATCACACCTGCTGAAAAAACAAAAACAAACAAAAAACAACAACATTAAAATAGTGGAGGAGACTCATTTCTAAATATTTCCATGTTAATATCCTGGTAATATCTTCAGATATCCAGATATCCAGTGTAGGGTTTTCAATACCCTTGAGCAGTTCTCAAACTTTTTCAAATAATTTTTCAAATTCCAAGTTTTGCCTCCCTGACAAGCCACAAACTCCACCATGTGATTTGTGCTTACATACTATTAACACGCAAGTAACGTTGTCTGTATCAGCCTCCATAACTCCTGAGGCTGAGGCCAGGCAAATTTATTTATATAGCACAATTCAAACACAGAGGCAATTCAAAGTGCATGCATTAAAACAACATTTAAAAGATACAAACAAAATAGCAACATTTAAAATGCATTAAGAACAAAATAAAGCAACATTTAAAAACCAAGAATAAAAAAGGATAAGGTAAAAATAAATAAGATAAGGTAAAAGCATGAAACTGAAGGGGAGCTGACAGCCATGATTGGGAGAGTATCCTGGGAATTAATACTAATTCCAACTGTGTGCTCTATTGTGCTATATAGAGATTCAAGATTCAAGATTTTTTTTTATTGTCACATACACAATACAGCAGGTAGTGTCGTAGGTGGTGAAATTTGTGTGCTTCGAGCTCTCTGTGCTTCCAAGAATTGAGTAAAGGGAATAGGGAGATGGGATAAAGTGTCACAAGTCAGATATATACATATATAAACTGCTGTATACACCTATACCATATACATTGTATATGGAGGATACAGAAGTGGAAGTGATAGCATGCATTAAGTGGCATTGATACTGAGTGAGTGACTGTGAGCAACGGTGTGGAAATGTCTGTGTGGGAGTGCAAGAGTGTGTCTGTGTGTGAGAGTGCAAGCATGTGTGTGTGTGTGTGTGTGTGTGTTCATAAAGTCATTAAGTGTGTTGATAAAGTCCCACATTTCAACAGTCTGATGGCTTGTAGGTAGAAACGTCTCTGAGCTGCTGGATGATGCTGATGTTTCTGTAGCGTTAGCCAGACAGCAGCAGAGAGAAGAGTTTGTAGCTGGGCTGGTTTGGATCCGTGAGTATTTTCTCAGCGTTCCTCCTGCTCCTCTGGGTGAAGATGCATGGATGGAAGCTCTGACCTGGTGATGTGTTGAGCAGCTTTGATGACCCTCTGCAGTCCTTTGCGGTCCTCCTTGGAGCTTCTCCTGTACCAGGCCGTGATGCAGCTGGAGAGGACGCTCTGCATGCTGCACCTGTAGAAGCTGCAGAGTGTCCTCCTGTCCATGCTGAACCTCCTCAGTCTCCGTAGGAAGAAGAGGTGCTGGTTAGCAGTCCTGATCACTGAGTCAATGTATGCTGACCACTTCAGGTCCTCTCTGATGTGGACCCCAAGGAACCTGACCCTCTACTAGCTACTGACCCTCTCCACTGATGTCTCGTTGATGAAGACGGGGGTGTGTGCTCCTTGGGTAATGTAGGACCCTGGGAACATAGGACTGACCCCCCATGTTTTCCACTTGGCGTCTGTTCTATCAGAGCCGAGGAGCCTTTTAGTGTTGAGTTGCTTGAGTGTGAAGATGCTGACACACGGGTAGAATGGAATTAAAATGCCATCTCGTTAGGGAGGAAGGATGGGCTTAAATAGGGTAATGACCTGCCTGTTGAGAACCGATCACAGTGCAGGCAGCATCCAGATAAGGAGAATGCTTTGTAATGCAAGGTGCAGATGCAAGTCTGGTCAATTAATGTCATCATCCAGATAACATATCACATCAATTGACCAGACTTGCATCTGCACCTTGCATTACAAAGCATTCTCCTTATCTGGATGCTGCCTGCACTGTGATCGGTTCTCAACAGGCAGGTCATTACCCTATTTAAGCCCATCCTTCCTCCCTAACGAGATGGCATTTTAATTCCATTCTACCTGTGGAAATCTTCAGCCATTAAAAATAAAAAAATAATAAGTTTACTTTTTTGTGTGGGCTGTCACTATCTGTGTTCTAGGTGCAGGTAACCGTTTATGTCAAGTCAATACTGCAGATTCAAAATAACTTTATTAACACAAGAAAGTGGAGTTGAGGTGAGATGGGGTGAAGTTTNACTGCAGATTCAAAATAACTTTATTAACACAAGAAAGTGGAGTTGAGGTGAGATGGGGTGAAGTTTTTTTTTAACTTGAGGGCTGATTTTGTCTCATAAATGTGTAGCAGCTGTGTGGACTAGATGCAGCTGAGATCTGATCCCAGCATGAACCAGAGCAGATTCATATCAGGTCTGACAGATCAGATCACATCAGATAACAACGTGATCGGTGAACGTTTACACCTCGCATGTGTTTGCAATTATCTGCAGAACGTAACCAGATACAGATCACATATTCATGAAAGGTGGAAATGGGGCATAGTGGTTAAAACTTGAAATAACTCTTTCTTAATGAAGTCAAATTTATTTGTGACTAATTTGCCACAAGACAAT
Source organism: Lucifuga dentata (assembly GCA_014773175.1). Classification (NCBI taxonomy): domain Eukaryota; kingdom Metazoa; phylum Chordata; class Actinopteri; order Ophidiiformes; family Bythitidae; genus Lucifuga; species Lucifuga dentata. The sequence goes on from VXCM01001787.1 coordinate 4,951, forward strand.
TTTCAATCATATTTCTCTGCAGAAATTTCCTATCACCTGACATACCACCAGAGGCCACTCCAAGTACCACTGGTGGTACCCGTGCCACTTTAAGAACCACTTCCCTTGAGAAATGATCATAAAAATATGATAGCCAGGATATCCGATAGCTCAGTATATCCATGCTCCCTGCCTGTCCTGTTTACCCAAATTATTCTGATAAACTCCAGACAGAACTATTAAAGAGGATTAAGCAGGAAAAGAAGATTAATGAATAAAGTGTAGATGTTGTCTGAGACACGTTAAACACATTTTACAGCTGGTTTATAGTCCAAGTTCCAAAGCAATAATCACAATATAATGTCTACTTACTGATGCATGATAGAAAGATTCTTATATATTTAAAGAGGGAATTAAGTAATTCAGATTTTACAACATATATCTTTATATCATGTAAACACGGAATTACTCAACATGCACATAATCAGATGATGTAGTTATATTTTTCTTCTATAAAATCCATGTTTATGTACAGACAACACATATACGGCGTGACAGATAGACATTACTGTGCCTCTACTCTTTAAAGGACCATACCACCCATTTTGCGTGTTTGAGCCTAATATATTCAATTTTTATATGTGTATGAAAGAAGCATGTGTATGAAAAGTGAATATATTAGGCTCAAACATGCAAAATGGACAATATGGTCCTTTAAACCTTAAAAGTTTTTATTTTAAATATCAGATATGACAATAGCAAAATAATCCTGCCGCACCATTTTTGTGATTCCCTCATCTGACCATCCCTGCCTTTTATTCTTCCTCTACATGTTTTGAAAAGCTTTTGACCTCAGAAAGCTTTGGAACATTTAAACCGTATATAAATCTCGTGAGGGTGAAAATTAAAACATTGTTGAGAATAAACATAAAACTTCTTGAGACTGTTGTGGAAGACTGACATGTACAGTCAATTCCAGCTTTGCTGTAGTTAATAATTGTCCATCTGAGTCTGGAGCATGGTAAGAAGTATAAAAGAATCATCTGTTACATGTTTTACTCACCATGCTGTCTTTTTGCGTGTTTTCTTTCTTCAAGGTCAATTTTGTTGTTCTCAGTAGATACCAGATATTTCTACAGATATTGTCTTTATCAGAGGTTGAACAGCTGCAGTGATATTCCACATTTTGCTTTAGGTTTGAGACAGAAAGCCTGCAAGGTCTTCCTTGTCATGTCAAAGTCTTCTTGGTGTATCAGTGGAGAGGAGGGGAAAAGTTAATCAATTACCACCGCGGAATGAGCAGATCACGCACAATAAATCAATCAAACACTCCTTCCTGGTTTCAGCAGACTCTTTATTTGACATAAAGCAGCATGGCTGATAAAGTGTTGAGTCAGGCTGTAGCAGTGCACAAAGTGTGTGAGTGTGAAACTGTAACATACTCAGATGTGTAAGCATTCGATAAGACTGAAGCTCAAGCTGGTCAAAATGTTGAAATGTTGCCATCGATCAATGCGAGACATTCAGGGTCTCGCGCTGAAATCAAATTAGAAGTCAAGTAACACGATTATCTCATAAAATACTGTGTATATAGAGCTCAGTCTAGCGTGCGAGACGTGTTGTAGGTTCTTTTTTTTATATACAGGGAAGGATGAAGCTTCTATACAATATACAGCGATGCTCAATTTGTCTGTGGCCTCATGGTGAATATTAAGAAGTGAAGGGAATGCTAAAACGTGCAGAGGTGAATCAAAGACTGTGCAGTGGGACTGGTGTGTGTGTGTGTGAGAGTCCCAACCACGTCACATGTGGGTTTCACTTGATGTAAAGTGCTGCTTCTGTTTAGTGAAGCTGAACGAGAGCTCTTTAAAGGACCATACCGATGATTTTTGCATGTTTAAGCCCAATAAATACTAGGCGTGTACACACTAAACCATATTTTAGTTTTCCTGTTATTTTTGCCAGACCCTCTAATCTTTCAAACTCAAACGTACAGGTGAAAAGTCCCACATTAGAATTCAATGTTTGTAGAAGGAAAAATTGTTTTTAATTTCTTGGTAAAAACCTTCTCCTGTTACTATATTGCCTGGCGGAGACATACATTGTCTTCTCTCTATGTTGAACTGGAAGGTACTTTGACAAAAAACTTAATAGGCATAATGTTTGATGTGATAGATTGCTTAACTCAAATGCATTTCAAGTCTCTACAAGCAGACTTTGATAATGTACTGGAATGAACTGAAACTAATGGCAGTCTGGCAGGTAGAAAAAAATCCTAAAATTTACCCTGTAGTAGTATATTTTGGTCTCAAACATGCAAAATTACCAGTATTGTCCTTTAAAAGACCAGTTATGCACTCATAGGTACATGTACAGGGATACTGCACTAATGTCTCATCATCTTTACCTTATTGTTATAACGTTATAAAGTCTCAGTGAGGAAACAGAAATCTTAGTAAAAAGGCCACTAGTTAGTATATATGACTGAATGGAAATCTTTGCACTTGACTGAAATATTAGGCCAGATTTAATGGATTATGTGAAACGTGAAAACAAGTTCAGAATATAAATTCAAAACATAAACCCTGATAAATACTCCTCGTTTTAAAAAGTACTCACATCAGGTGGCACGGCTGCTCAAATCAACCGAAGATAAAATACTGTCCCCTCCTGCACAGTTTTAAAAAGCTACAATAAATTACTATAAACAAAAGAATAAACATTACCATAAAACAAAGCAGTAATGGTATGGAATTACTATTTAAAGACATTAGGTACAGCAGATGGTGCTGGGAAAAACGCCAACTTTCAAAAAGGAGTTACTCGTGGAGGCTGTCGGGGTCCAGGTAGAAAAAACAGACATGATTAGCTGAAGCTCCACTGCAAAATATCACATCTGTGTGTGAGAAAAACTAACCAAATCTTACAGAAAATGCAAGTCTGGCTTTCCAGATCCTTGTCTCTGTCGCCCTCTGGTGGACACAAAGATCAACTGCAACTCCAAGCAGAAATTCGTCATGATTCTGACATGGCTTCTGTTGAAGACTAACAGTGGTCATCGGGCCGGGAGTCTTTAGAAAGTCAGCCTCTGCTCTATCGGTAGGCTGTCCGTCAGACACTTCAGCTGCTCCTCGCCCAGTTTGATCTTGTCCTCGAGCTTCCGTTGCTCGATGATGAGCGCAGACTTCATTTTGACAAAGTGCTCATAGTCTGTGAGGCTGTCTTCCTTCAGATGGCTGGCCAGGATGTCGTAAACCACGCGCTCCCGACGGTCCAGGTTCTCCTTCAGCTCTTTTGCGTCCTCGTGCTGTCGGATCAACACCTTCCTCTTCTCAATCAGCGTGCGCTGGAAGAAAAGACAAAACGTATCGCAAACAGGAAATAAAGCAAAGTGAACCTTTGACTCTATTTTATATTTTTTGTTCCATTTAACACCTGTTAGAGCCATTTCTTGGTTAATTCTTAAATGTTTAAAATATTTTATTTATCAAATTATTACTTGGGAAAAAATGAAATAATATGTGTTGATAATATTAACTTTGGATATTTGTATCTTAAAGGACCATGCCAGCGATCATGCATGTTTGAGCCTAATATATTCAATTTTCATACATGTAACGTTACTGACAATCATTTCCCAAAGCATACTACTGGAATGGTGATTTAAACTGTTCATCCTACCTTCCAGACCACCATTGGTTTCAGTTCATTCCTGAACGCTATTAAAATCACCTTGTTGATACTTGAAACGTTCTTAGGATAGGTAATCCATCATCGTGAACAAGATGTATATTGAGGTTTTTTTTTAGAAATTACGTAATTTTAGTGTTTAAACATAATAAAAAGCGTCGAGTGAATGTATGTCTCCACTGGGGAATATAGTCCCAAAAGAAGACCTGCGTTTATTGAAAAATTTANGAATGTATGTCTCCACTGGGGAATATAGTCCCAAAAGAAGACCTGCGTTTATTGAAAAATTTAAACGACAGTGACTTCATGAGGCTGCATAACTATTAGCAGGCGAAACATGGATTTTTAAGGTGGGTGTATCACTTGAATATTTGATTTTGAAAGATTAAAAGATTTTGTAAAATATCAGGAAAGCTGAACTATGGTTTTATCCTTTGGGAAATGATTGTCAGTAATGTTACGTGTATGAAAATTGAATATATTAGGCTCAAACATGCATGATCGCTGGTATGGTCTTTAACTATGATTAATCAGATGATGAACACCGGCTCATGAGAGGAGGAGGAGGAGTTTAATTTAGTTTTAGTATGTGGAACTGGGCAGTGATACAGTCTTTGACCTCACCTCACGTCATGTTTTGTTCATTATTTTGAGTGTGAGAAATAAATAACGCAGTTATGAAGACAAGAAGAATGTGATAATTCCTGGATGTGTGAGTCAAGAACAGAAGTTAAAGTAGTAAAGTTTAAAAGTAGCTGCTATAACACCCATCACTAGGAACTTTGCAAAGACAGGATATACTTTGTCAGGTTTTCATTTTCTGTGTAATTTGCTAAACTGATACACTCCTTTTCTCTCTCTCTCTCTCTGTTTTTCCATGAACTCACCCTCTCCTCAGGAGTAGCGTCCTCCTCCGGGCTGTTGAGGGCGTTCTCCACTCTGGCCAGGCGGCCCGACAGGGACAGCAGCAGACTCACCACCTTGTCCAGGTCCCCAACAAACATCCGGAACTTATCGAGCTCGTTGGGTTTGCAGACTTGCTGGACTCTGGCCTCCACTTCTTCTCCCAGAGCATTGTTGTCCAGAACATCCTCCTGAAGACTCTCCCTGGCGTCCCGCAACACCTGAAGCTTCCTGCTGAGGCTGTCGATCAGCTCTTGCTGCAGATGAAACAAAACGGAACATTCAACACCAAAATGATGTCATTAATGCTGCTCTCTGCATCCAAAAAAAAAAAAAAAAANAAAAAAAAAAAAAAAAAAGTTCTAAAAGACCGAGCAAAAAAGTGATCAAAGTTGCAACTATTATCCAAACTATTTTATAATTTATTTATTTAAACTGGGACAATGCACGTTAATGAACAATCAAAATGTGAATATGCCAGATATAGCCACAGTTGACAAATTTTCATCCGTAGTCCCATGCTACGATGCTAAAATGGCTACCTGCAATATAAAGAGATTTAAAAAATGACCCATTACAGAAGAACAAATCCAAAAAGACTGACTATAAAAAACATATTGGTCATCTGGACTATGTGTTTGTGTTCTTTAGCTTTACAAAGAAACCCAAGCTGAAAAATGAATGGTCACATTTACTTACAGCTAATTTGTTTACTGTAAAGAACTGTAGTGACCTTGTGGAAGAGGCGAGTGAAAACAAAAAGATCCTGAGCTCAAACTGAGCGATTTTGACTCCAAAGTTGCTGTTGGGTTTTCATTAAGTTACCTGTTTGCTATCAGATATCAGCATTCAACTGTTTAAACGCACAAATCCAAGTTTTCATTTACAGAACAGCGGCAAACTGAACAGCTTTAGCGTGTGTTACCTTCTTGTTGGCCAGATCAATGTCCAGCTCGTCCTCGGAGTCTTCCTCCTCCTGCTGCTCCTGCATGTCCTTCATCTTGATGAGGAGCTCAGCTTTGGGAGCAGATGTGCTGTAATATGTAGAGCTGGTCACCATGGCGACAGCAGCTGCCAGACTGTTGACCTTTTCCCTGAGATGCAAATGACAAAGTTTTCTCACGTTGCTTTTAACAAAATTCAAAGTCCATTCAAAAGATTCAGTCATTGTCAGAAGAAGCAATGGCTTTTGTGCTCGTATAACACGGGTCAGTTAAAGATTCCATTCAGGCGCTAAAACTCATATTTGCTTTGGTATAACGTTCGTGTCTCAGCATATACATCCTAATGTGTACCTGAGTGAAATTAGCATCATGATTGTTACCACCAAGGAGGTTATTTGAGCAGATGTAGGAATTTTTAAAATGTTTCTTGTCATTGCAAGAAAGGGTGTTATTTGATATTTCTGTCAATTTCTTCAAAATCCCTCCCATTTACCAATGTAATTTAAAAAAAACAAAAACAAACATTTTTATCCCACCAATAGGTGCAGTGTGGTTTGGATCTAAAATATATGATTGGACAGGAGACATATTATGGAATTGCTGTGCAGTGACAAACAGGGCAGAAACCTGCAAAACCTATGTAGCTGAGATGATGCAGATTCACAGCAAAAGCTTTTGTTTTATCTCTAATAGTTTAAGAGATAGATCTAGAAAAGTATGAGGCGTACTATAGCTGTTTATTTCTCTTTAGACAAACTAATTTTCAGATTATAAATTATTAGATTATTTATATTATTTTTGTCTAGGCTTGCTTGGTCATGGTCAAGATATGAGCTCGTATTGAGCTTGAGCGGTATTGAGAGCTTGTGATTTTCCAAAAATAATTTTGCTGGTTTGTAAAATAAAATCTGCTGTGGTAAATGCACTTCTTAACTGGTTAAACAACACTAGAAGTGATCTGTGTATGAAGGAAAACGTGTTTTTAGCAACACGCTTGGCTGCATGTAACATGTTGAGAACTAGCATGATCATCTCTCAGAAAGCTGAAGCTGTAGAGGGACGCTGAGGCTGACCTTTCCTCAGCGGGCCGGGTCTGCTTGGGGGGAACTTTCCTGCGCTGATGAGCCCCTTCCAAAACCTGCTCCCCCTGAGGGAAGATCCCCTCCATCAAGTCCATGGTTGTCTTCATCTTGCTCTGGTCCAGGATGTCAGCCAGTGACTTGTCCTTGTCCATTATGTCTCTGGCCAACTCCTCTCTTTTCTGGTCCTCCTCAGACAGGCCCGTGCTCATGGCCGCCATGTTGCCACCGGGTTCGTCTGGCTGCGTCGTCTGCTGGCTGCTGGAGTTGGTGTGATCTCTGATCATGTNTCTCTTTTCTGGTCCTCCTCAGACAGGCCCGTGCTCATGGCCGCCATGTTGCCGCCGGGTTCGTCTGGCTGCGTCGTCTGCTGGCTGCTGGAGTTGGTGTGATCTCTGATCATGTTCATGTATGCGTCTGTCTGAGCAGCCTGCGCGCTGTCAGGCTCCCTCTGCCGTGTGAAGGCGGAGGAGATGCAGTCCTGCCCCGAACCTCCCAGGCTGCCGAGCCTCGTAACGCTGAACCCCTCCGTTTCTGCTGCAGGGGGGTCGCTGTGCCGCAGAAACAGACGATTCTCCTCTAAGATGTCCTCTGAGTGGACAATCCTGATGGGCACCTTCTTCACAGAGTTATTTTGGCTTTCTGTCACAGCCTCCATCCTGAAATGCCAGAGAAAGACAGAAAAACAAGAAGCAGAAAGAGCCTGTGAAGTTACCCATGTTGCAGTTTCATGAGTCTCCAAAGAATTTTCCATGTGTCTTTCTGTAAATGGAGGCAAAATACTGTTGTTACAGTTACTGTAGCCATATGCTGATTTAAAGGTTCGTTTCATGATGGCAACTGAGCTTTTTTCCATGCCCAGTATGCTGGAACATCTAAGGCATCTGGATTCCTGCCACTACTATGGTTTCTGCCTGCTGTAATATTAGTAATGTTCAGCACTGAGTTCACTACAGATGATATCAATTAGTTTAGAATCAGGAATATGAATAATCTGTTTGTGGAAGACATTGTGTGTATATAAGGCATTTAGCTGATTTATACCTAGATAGAAGCCTTGCAGGGGATAACTTTAGCTTTCTGTTGTTGGCAGCTTTTACATGTTGATCATTGATGCTCAATGAGCTCCTTGTGCACAAGCAGTGTAAAGACACAATGAGGAGAAACAGCACAAGCGCTCAGCTCTTTATTTAACTTGGGTGGTGACTCAACAGAGGCGGTGGGAGCCATGAGCCACCCGTTAAATTTTCTTTCTGATGAGACAAAAAAGTGAGACGGTTACCTGTTTGATTCTACATCTTGAAGAAAGACCGGAGGCTTATCGCTGAGTCTCTGAGGGGAAAACTGTGGCGAAGGCGAGCGCTGCCCCGCCATGGTGGCCAGCATCGAGGGTCCACAGGAGGAAGCCAGGGGAGAGGAGGCTGGCTGAGGATTGGATGCTGATATTTGATGCACTGCCCCTTGTCCTCTGTCCACGAGCCCTTTGCCCTGCTCAGAATCTCTATGTGGAGAATGGGTGGGGATGAGGGTGGAGCTGAGATCGCCGTTGGGAGAGCAGCGGGTGAAGCCTTCACTCTGGGAACTGGCGAAGGATTCCTGGGAGTCGCTAAGTGAGGGAGTAATCTCTGGACGTCTGGAATTGTCCAGCCTGGGCAGGGGAGGCTTTTCCAGCACCGAGGGCTTCCTCTTCGGTCCAGACAACGCCTCAGTGTGGCTGAGGTCCTCGGGGTGAGGGGGTGTGGTGTCTGCGAGACTATGGGAGATGGATGTAGGTCTGTGGTTCACAGTGGCAGGGGCAGCTCTGTGTCTGCACTCGGGGTTGGCTCCTGTCATCGGCAGCGGNGTTCACAGTGGCAGGGGCAGCTCTGTGTCTGCACTCGGGGTTGGCTCCTGTCATCGGCAGCGGGGGCGGAGCCGAGTAATGTTTCAACTCCACAGGCTTTTCTCTCACTTTACAGTCAGCGGGCCCTCCGTCAGAGAACCTGAGCAACAGAATAGAAAGCTTTTAATGACAAGTTACTCCGCAGCAAGGCAGCGGGGGCTATCATCTACAGCTCAATCAAATAATACGGTGTGGCACATCTCCGCCACAGCCACTATGATTACCACTCTGCCAACATGACAAGACACACACGTCTCCTTCTCTCTGCAAAACTCCTCCCTGGTAAATGTTCAGCTGGCAGCCCAGAGAAGCATATTTCAGTTCCCACAAGTCTGCATAGAGGAATAAATAATCCTCCCGTCCAGAGAAGCAAGACCAGATCACTTTTTCCTGCAGATTCCCCACTTTGAGTTTTAACTCTTTGGGGGTAAAGTTTAGATGGGGACGGGAGCTAGAAGAAACACTACATCAGTCATGTCACGTCGCTGTGATGCTGTAATGTATAAATTAGTGCAGGAATCCATACAGTGAAATGTCATACAGTGATCAATCATACTGGACTGGGAAGCACGCTAAACTTTGGCTAATTGTATTGTGTACAGCACAAGTCAATACCATTATTAACTGAATCAATAAGGAAGCACATAAACCTGCCTGATAATCTGAAAGCTAAAGGCTTTGTGAATAATTGACAGATTAGAGTACGTTTTCAGTTATAAGTGCTCAGAATAAATGACATGCAGCAGCTCTGACTAAAATCTAAAATGTATTGATTCTAAAGGCAACGTACAGATGCCATAATCCAGGCCTTCTATTTTTTTTTTTCAAGTTGTGACAAGTTATACATTGATCCAAATATTGAGGCTTTACACTCGTCTTCAGTCTCTGGATAAAGTGTGAGGTTTCCTCTTAGAATAATTAAATATGTGAACAACATTACTTTAGTCTCTGTTGTATTAAGTCATATTTTTTATTTGTACATTCCAGGTAATATCAAACTCAATGTTATCTGTATTTTGTTAATTGATTTAGTTATTTTTTTGATATTACAGAGAATGTGCTGTAAAAAAATGACTAAATACAACAGAAACTACAGAATAACTACAAAAAAATGATTTTCTTTTCAATTTTATAAAGTGGCCTATCTTTTTTTTTTGTAAATAACTCTTCATATGCTTCTAAGTGGATGATTTAGGTATTGTGTTATAAAAGTTTTTTTGATAACAGGATAATAAAGATTGAGATATATAACAACACTTTCAGCTATATAATCAGACGGAGCATCAAAAATGTATTAAAATAGTTTCTGCAACACATTGCTGTTTATATATGTTATGTGGCCAATAATTAATGTTAAAAAACTTCCATCATTCCTTGTTTGAAGGCCTTTGTGTGGCACTTTTGGCACTTTGGCAGTGAATTGGCAGCTACTTTGTGTTTGTTCTTTTGTTTTGCTGATTGAAAACTTAAAATAAAATTAATTTTAAAAAATCCATAATACAGTAAACAAAAACAACAGGAAATATTTATAGTCTGTCTTCTAATATGTTGACAAAACTTTGTTACCAAGTACTATGGAACAGATTGTGTTCAACCGACTTTCCCTGTGTTAAATCAACAAACCTGCTACACTATATTTATTTTATTAATAAGTGACTCACCCTAAGTGAAGTGTTACCACTGTCAGTTCCATAAAACAGTAGCTCACGTCTCTTCACGCCTGTATCGGTAACGCTGTCTGGGTGGAGCACGTCTTCCTCACATCATCTCCCACGCTTTTCAATGACACTAAACATCCTCTTCACCGCCGCTGTAATGCGAACGTGAGTGTTATGTGGCTCAAACAATGAGGTTGCTCAACACGAGATATTCAACACCCTTCAATGAGTTTCACCTGTGGGACTTTAGATAAGCGGAACTCCTGAATAACTGGTTGTAGAAACATTTAGTCGTTCTGATCAGGACACCGTGCTTCGTTTAAAAACCTAATTTGAGCGATTTTATTAAAAGAAATGAGACATAAATGAATTTTGTAAAACCTGGTTTATGTACTGTGGAAAACTGGTTCTAGGAGAGAAAAGCTGACAATGAATGGCTCACTTAGAAATATCACTACACAGGCAAATTAAAGATCTGCACAAAAAAAGTTAAAGTAATTTAAAAGCTATAATACTTATCTTTAATAAAGGAATAGGTATAATTGAGCAGACACAATGGATGACTCTAGAGAAATGTCAGCGTGACAACACATGAAGTCATCAGCTGTTACCTCTAACATTTTTTCCTGCCCACAAAACAAACAGTCGCTAAGGAAACAACACATCAGGCCCACAATAACTAAACTAACATACTTTATTCATTCTACATTCAGACAGAAATGATGCACTAATGCGACAAGAAAATTCACCACTGATACTTCCAAAGAAAACATAATAGGTTTCTAATTTTGGAATTAGTTGACCAACAGGGTTTCTATGGTTAATATTATCGTGTAGGTGACTGAATCCTTCTTCCAGTCTCAGCAGCATTTCCAAACTTTTCCCCCACTGACTAAAACAAATTAATTCACTCATTTGTACACAATAAATAAGATTATAAACTAGCATGCACCCAACAATTAAAGCTAGCTGCAGCTAGCTGTTTATTTTTTAAATAATCATTTTAATGTTGTACTGTACTGTGGATTATGTAACTCTGTAAAAGCCCAACTAGGGACAAGCTTTGCAAACTAGCTCTGGCTAAAAATGCTGTGATGTGCAGCATTAATTTATTATATGAATGACCTTTGTCTCTGCATCAGTCCCTATCCAAATAAACATTTAAATAAAAAACTGTCCAAGTGCTTTTCCTACAGACACAAATCCAAAAAAATGATGGGAAACTGAGCAGAATCTATCAAGTATTAATTGGAATTCCGAGGCTTTGGTCTAAGAGTGGAGGGAGGGCTGACAGAAAACACTTCCTCGCTGTCAAAGACGGGATCAGATGCCTCGCCCCCACCAGTAAGACTTCAGTGACAACACAAAGCCCAGCAGAGAGAGAAGGCTTATGTTGTCCCAGCTGCACCAAAGCGATGCCACTGGTATGCCTGCACAGATCATAAAGACCCCACTGTTCCTCTGCAAACTCACTGCATGGACGCCTCCACTGATAACGCTCACGAGCAGAAACACAAGATATCGCAGCGAGTGAGACAAAGCAAGAAATAAACCACACAATAATGGCGCTTGCTGTAAAACAGAATATGGTTTGTTATGTGAAGAAATAACCTTCAAAGCATCAGTCAGAACCTCTGAGTGAGAAATACTCATTTGAGATCTATCTCTCTCTCTCTCTCTCTCTCTCTCTCTCTCTCTCACTGAAGCTAACTAGTCAAGTGGTAATCCCCATTTCTTCCTTAATTCTCTCATGGTATATAAGATATAAAGACTATCACGGAAGTATATGGTGAAGTCAAAAACTCATCAGACTGTAATATTAAATGATAAATTCTCACCCTGTGGCAGGTCTGAGTTGTTCCTCTGGTTTACTCTCCGGCTGGGAGTATTTGTGCTGAGACGTTCTTCCAGGAACTGGAATTTCCTGAAATTAATGTAGAGCAAACACATATTCCATTATGCAAAAATATCCAACAATTAATTAATTTAAAAAAAAAAAAAAAGAGGCTTCTCCCATTAAATGTCAGTGTCTTTTGTGGTGAATCCTAACAAATCCATGTTGCAGTTTCCTAGTTTTTAACTGCTGAAAGAACCACTTTGAGCAGATTGATGCCCCTCTCCCTTCTTTAAGCTAAGGGTGTGTCCTTATGAACAAACATAGATTAATATTTGACTTGGCTCTTTCCTTTGTGCCTTCCTTATCCATTTCATCAAACACGCTTGTCTTAACAGGCTTTATAATCACCTTGAGGGCTTGATACTTTTGCAACAACTAAGTTATGACATATCTCATTTTTTTTCTTTTCCAATAAAATCTGCAAAATGGCAATGCAGGTCATTTTGATATAATAATTACCTGGCCATAGAAGTCAGCTGAGGGAGAGGATCGAGATCTCTCATGAAAACAGGCAGATTTGGTTATCTCCTCTGTTCCGGGATCCAGGATGTTGTCAGCTGATCTGTATCGGCCAGAAACTATTGTTTCAGGAGGTTTTTTCTGTACATTCCACCTTGCCTCATACTCGGCAAAGGTGCCTAGTCTTTGCTGCTCCAGGAAGTCCTGCTTGTGTGTAGAGCAAGGAACTCCCTGAATCTCCTCAACGTACTCTGTAGGGGGAACGGTTCTGCTCCTGGGCCCTTTCACTGTGTCCTCTGTTTCACTGACGGAAGCAAAATCTCTGACCTTGGCGACTGCGGGGTTCTCGGTGTGTCTTTGAAGGGGCATGGGGTTGGGGAATGCAGGTTTTCCAGTTGCTTTGAAGAGCTTCTGTTGATCTAGTGAGGAGTTTATATTTTCGTTATGAGGGAGATCATCTTTCATCCCAACTTTGTGGATCTTGTCTGGTTCAGAGAAAGACCTCACCTTCTTTTCTGTAGAAAAACGCTTTCGGCCTCCAATACGAGTTACCTGACCACTGGCAGGCCCCGATTTACTTGCTACAGACTCGGAGACAGTTGGCAAGGCCGTGACATCTTTGCGGGACAGCACTGAGGATGGGTAGTTGGGTGAAGGCTCAGCAACAGGCTCCAAGTCTTTCCTCATGAAAGACGTAGCCTTGAGCACCCTAGCCTGGGCTTCCTTCAGATGATCCTTGTAGGTGTTTGTGAAGGATCCGTCAGCGGAGGTTGGGGTGGAGCTTTCTTTGGATGTCCACTCGTCCTGCTCTTCCTCAGCTTCGCCCTCGGTATCGGGAAGGGTGGTGGCACTCTTACTTTTCTGCAGCTTGGCTCTCCTCATCTGGATTTCCTGTCTTAACGTGGTGGCGAAACGGTCGCTACGTCTTACCGGCTTGTTTTCAAGGGACTCCTCAGAATTTGTGCCTCTCGATTTCTCATCTTGCCCTGCGGTATCTATGGACAGCGAGTGGAGCGTGGAGGTTGCTTGGGGGCAGATCTTGCTGCTCACTTGACTCTGATGTTTGATCTCTGGGAATTCTCTTTGTTGCGGTGGCAGAGACCTACGTTGTTCTTGCTGTTTGCTGGAGGGACGTGATTTGCTCGTGTATTGAGTTTCTGCTGCTTGTGTGCTAGGTCTTCTCTGGCTTCCCCTGTCATCACCACTGGGTTTAGCTACAGGAATCTCTGATACAGCAGGTGGAGTTATTGTGAGTGGGTGTTTGAGACGCACATTTTCATCCTGTCTGCTGTGACCGTTGCTATCTTTACTGTGGGAAGAGTGTTGGTGCTGGAGAGGCAGGTGATACTTTACTTTTGTGACCATCGGGGGGCTGACAGAATTTTGTTCATTCCCAGGCTGTTCTGGGTTTATGCTTGCGGCACTTTTCCTGTCCTCTGGTTTTCCTGAAAGTGGGTGGGGCTGGCATGTTGTGACACAGTAGTACCGGCTAGGTCCACTGCTATCGGCATTTTGTTCAGGGGCTGTGGTTGACAGGGAAGCGCTTGCCGTCTTCCCATGGTTCTCACCAAAGTGTTTCGTGGAACCGTTAGTGGGCAGCTCCTGCATGCTGGAATAGTAGCCACCTACGTTTTGTGGCTTTGGTGCGGATGTGGCCCAGGGCTGTGAATAAAAATTGCTTTTGTCACTATTGTGTCTTTGATGGTAGGGCTGGCCGACGTGGGGGGGGTGGCCCAGCCGAACATCATTGCTGGACAGCGAGTACTGTTTGTTTGAGCTGAACTGGTTGTGATCAGATTTATCAGGTGAAGTGTAAAAACTATCACCGCCATTTTTGGGAGTGAGGTTGAGGCTGCGGTGACTTTCAGCGGTGTGTTTTGCATTATCAGCTAGTCTTTTGTCTATTCCTTTATCACTAGACTTAGAGGGCATGTGTGAATCTGGTCCTTCAGGGTGGCCTAGAACGACCCCTCTTTCATGTACCTTGGTTGCGGCAAAACTGTCGCTGCGTGCGGGTGGCGGCGGTGGAGGAGGGGAGGGAGACGTCTTCTTTTTTTCAGGAACATGCCAAACAGGTCCAAAGCTGGCTCTACTTGACGTGGATTGGCGGGAGCCAGCTTGGTCCTCCGTCTGTGGACTATCCCGGCCTGTGCTCCTTCCTGGCATCTGGAAGTATCCAAGCCTCTCATCCTGTTTAACTCCCTCAATCAGACACTGGCTGCTTCTGCCACTGTTGTTCTTTCCGCTTGCATCCCACTGATTAACTTTGTGGAGCACATTTTCTGTCGAGGTGGCATTGCTTTTTGAAAGGGTGTAATCTGGTGTGCCAGAGCTGGTGGAAAAGGAACTGTAGGCTGAGTCTCGTTTGCCTCCTCCTAGGTGCTCCATACTGTTGTTGGACTTGGCGGGTGAAAGCTGGCCAGCAGGGTACGGGTTTGAGACATGTTCTAGACTGTCCATACTGCCCAGAGAACTGAATTGGTCAGATACTCTGCACAGGTTCGTCTGCTCCCATCCAGCAGAGAGATCAGTTGAGGATGAGCTGTAGTTTAAAACAAAAGGATCGAGTGTGAAAACAGAAATAACAAGAAAATGTTGACTTTTATAAATGAGCAACAGGCTACGGATTGCTGTTACAGTTATGAATTATGGGTTCTACATGGATAAATGCAAAATCTGTACAATCAGCCCTTTCATGGGAATAACTTATAGCTTCGTGAACAACCTGTGGTTTTTCTGCATGTTTATATTTTGATATGGGATCATACTTGATCAAATTAACCTACATATAAGCAACAATTCAGTGACGAAAGAATAAGTTTTCCTTGGTCTTGCCATCTCATTATTTATAGCTCACAGAACAGACACAAAACCTTTGGAATTTTAAGGAAATATTGGTCTGCAGAATAACACTGAATCCTCCATTCCCACCAACAAACCCTTTAAGATAAATCGCACAATCTTCATTAAAGATCCCAATTTCTAACATGGAGAATTAAGGCCCATTTCAAGATCTCAGTGTTACCTTGCATCATATCTGGTGTGCCAGACTGACGTGGGTGGAGCCTGAGTTTTGGCAGTCTCTGATTGGCTTTCGTTGAACTTGGTGGCGTGCCAGGAGTGAGGCCTGCTTATGGGTTCGTTTCGCCTGCAAAGAGGGTAAAAAAACAGAGTGGATTAGAGACCAAATGCTTATGGAAAACAGTATGCGTTTCCACATATGATCTGTACTACTGAAAGTCACTGCCATATCCAGTACTGCAAATGCAAACCAAAAAACAACTGCCTCATTGCATGGCCATCAAAGTGGTAAACTGTAATATTTTATATTATTCCATCATTTACCAGCGAAACAATTCTGAAGGATTTTTATCTGCTTCTTGTCTGAATCAAAATCTTGTACAGTTGTCAGTTATGGGTGTTAAATATACCATTTAAAATGTTTAGTTCTGAGAGGCATAGAAGCAAACAAATACACTATATAAATACACCTGTATCATACAGAATTTATCTCCTTCGTAACAAAGACACAAAAAGTGGCTAAACAGAAGACGGGCGGATGGTGCATTGCATAGATTTGGAATGCATATCATTCATCTAATGACATGAACATTGATACAATCCAAAGAGGCATGCCATTGAGTTCAGGTAATAAACCACAGAGCTGCTATGAGAGGAATGGAGATGATGATAGCAGACGAGTGATTAATATGATTATGGGCACAGGTCAGACATGGAGGGAGGGGGGGAGAAGAGGAAAAAATGGAATAGGTAGTACTGCTAACTATGAAGCCATGGAACCATACCTCATAGAACTTCGCAAAATCTTCGTAAGAAAGCTTCTTGCCACATGCACGTCATTCTCTGAGGGCATTTTGTGAGCTACAATATCCACCATTTTCATATTCCTAGGCAGCAGGGGAAGGAACACACAAACTAAGAACTCACTGACAACAGACTGAACTCACAGTTGACAGTAAGACACAGGACAAAACACAACCAAACATTTGGTCTGTTGTATATTGAAGATTTGTGCACAACATTTAGTACTGCAGTCTTAAAAAAAACAAAAACAAAACCCAGTGTTTAAGACAACTCAACTTCTCTAAAAGTCATCAGGATCCCCAAAACTCGCCCTAATCCAGCTGAGTTAATACAGAATTATCTATTCACATAACAGTAGTGCACTTAAACGTGAATGGCTGCACATGCATGGTGTTTCTACTCCCTCTCCTGGCCAAACTAAAGTACTGATGTTGTCACTTTACATGGAATATGACTTTAATGAAAGCTGAGAAATCTGAACAATCCCTGGAAAATCCCTATATGTCACAGTTTTGCTAATCTCTCTTTAGACTCGGTTTAAGCAGGACGTAGCTAAAGTGAGCTGGTTGCGCTCAGATTGGCCATATGGTCCCGAGGGGAACACAAGCCCAGAATGAGGCAGGGGGCTTAAAGAACAGAGAATCTCTCACAAAATCTGATCAGGCACCTCACCCCTCAGACCAAGCTGTCGTCTGACTCCCAGACAGCCTTTCCATCCTTGATGCAGCTCAAAACTATCATCATTTAACAAACTTTAGTAGTAAAGTAGTCAGTAATGCAGTCAGGTTTATGTAATTTTTAAATAAAGTTAGTGGAAGTTAAAGGGAAAACCAGGTCTCAAGTTACTGCAATGCTTTATGTTAATAGGTTTAGGTACCATTTCTGCTGTGTTCATTTCAACATTATTTTCATCCAAAATATTTTAATCTGTTATCACAGGCCTGTGTGTTTAAAACTGAGTTTATATTGTGAGGTGTTTTTTTCTGTCGTTTTTGCTTAAGCTTTTACACATCACCCCCTGGCCTGCCTATCTACTTCCTGCAAAATATAAACTAACTGCAATAATTTGTAAACCATAAAAACTTTTGGAAGCAACCCATTCTGCAAAGAAGCAATTGTGTGAGTTTGGTCTTCTAATGCTTTGCTTTAATTCTCCTTGGACTCGAGACTGGCCTACAAAGCCACAAGGTCAACAGGTCCTGCCCCCTTAGTCACCTTCTCTAAAGGCCTTCAATGATCTGATGACAAGAGCTCCAAACAACAGCTTCTTTCAGATGAAAACTTTAGGTGGGGGGAAAAAAAAAAACCTTAACCTATTAAACTAGCACTTTGCATACATTTTTAAATACAGGAGTTTTCAGATCGAGATAGAGATTTGGCTAAGCTCAATAAACTGGGTCAAATCTACAAAATTAATAATGGATTGGAAGTTAAGGCCTATTTAGAAGACAAAGAGAAGCCAACATGAAGCTCAGTCTTCCTTGTCTCCTCAGAGTCTGTGTTTCTGGGGCACTAGCAGCTAGCCACACATGGCGCCTGCTATTGGTATGCAAATGAAGCTGGTTTTATTAGGCCTGTCGTCAGGGCTACAGCTGGACAAGCACAGATATGCCCGGAAAGTGAATCAGTTGGCTGGGATGGGGGCAGGGGGAGAAACTGTGTTCTAGAAGTGATCCCTTTAGAGCCCCTTTTCTCTTAAAATGGGTCCTGCAAACGTGTTCACATTCAAAAATAAACAGCTTAGGCAAGGATATAAAACAAAAATGCAGAAATTGTTTAATATTTTGACAAAGTTAAGGCCTGTTAAATCAATACATTAAAGCCGAGGAGCTAGGGAGAATATTCACAGATAATTTAGTTTGAACCGTTTATTCTCAAAGATTAATTTACATTTGGTTATGTCAAATCTTGCTGATCGTGGCTTAACCTAAATGATGCGTGACCTAATCTTGTACGATAGACAAAAACAAAAGAAACAAAAAGAGAGTATTAAGGTCATAAAGCCAAACAAAGAAATCCCCCAATACGTTAATCTTCACCCATGCAAATCTAACAAGTCAAAAAGCACAGGTATAACAGCGATCAAAACACTAAAATCACACGTTTGAGACCAAAAAAGTTAGTAAAGTAGAAAGACACAGTAACTCACCAAACATCTGGGAGAAGGAATTCAAGATGGACAAGAGGGAAAGAAGTGTGTTATCCAAAAGCCCACACAAAATCAGAGTTGACAAAGTAAATCAGTTTCCTCGTGTGCTCGTCAGGCACCACGTTCCACAGACACTTCAAAGACTCGACAAAATAAAAGAGGCACGCAGGCTGCTGAGGTCTGAGCAGCATCACACAACTATCCACCCATTACGTCTAAAACACACACAAAGTTCAAAATAAGAGTCGAAGCAGAGTGACCGCATACACTCATTAAACTATAAATTCTCCTGGCAGAATTTGTTTCAGCCATGGGGAGATTTCCCTCAGGATTACAGGGTTTTCCCCCCTGAAACGGGCTGGAAGTGTGTGCAGAGGAGGAGGAGGAGGAGGAGGAGGAGGACTATTGTCACAGAATTCCTGCACCTTGCTTCATCTCATTGGCTCTCAAGACTAATATGCTAATGAAAGGATAAAATACCAGACTCTTCTCTTCTCAACTCCCCCTGTTGTGGGGCAGACACGCATTTCTCCCATTGCTATGGCAACAGGTTGATCTCTAGGGTGCAAGGGCACCCCATTTCCTGAAAGCCTCTTGTAATGACCACTGAAACTTTCCTAGCAAGACACGTGAAACTTTCAGGAGGATTAAGCTCACTGACGTTGGGACATTTTGTTGCACTATCAAAGTTTTGGTTACCAATAGTTAGACTCTTAACACCTTAATCATGAGGCATATAATCCAGAATATTTTTTTCCTGGATTCCTTGGTTCAAATAAGAATCTGTCAGTATAGGGCCACATCCGTTTCTGCTTTAAGATGTCAGGAGTTCAAGAACATTAAAACTTAGGCACGAGCTGCTTTTCTGATAATCCGCCTTCTTATTTCATTGCTGGGTGATTACTACTTATTTATATAACATTATTTGCATTACATTTAGTGGTTTTGAACAATCATTTCCTGTCAGACTTGGTCTTTCTTGGTGAAAATGCTGAGACCATCTATCTTTCAGTAGATGCTGATGACATACTGGGATTTTAAGGTGCAGGCTGCACTCTCCTGTTGACTGACTGGTTCATTATATCCCTTATCACCATGTGCAGTATAAAAAAAACTGACAGGGCATTTTTCTGAAAGTGAACCTTCTGTGTGCATGTTTTTTTTTTTTTTTTAAAGTTCAACAAATGGAACTTAATGGCATCCACAGTCAAATCATGAACCCCATATGTGCTCAACCGTTCACCTTACATCTTAAAAGTAGCACATCACAAAATTCACCTTAAATGCTAATGAAAGGACCTGAACATCTGATTTGTAGACAAGAAAGTTTTCAAAAAAGATAGATTAAAAAGGATGACTTTTTTTTTCTAATATGGGAGTTCAGCCCAAACAAAGCAAATGTGGTGAATGCTTGTGCAAAATAATTTCTACACACTTATTTTCACTTTGACAAGATCTGGGTAGCACTACTGTACTACATGTTAAATATAAAACTGAAATGTTATTAGTTATGATTTGCTCAGTTTAAGGATTTTCAGATTCGTGATTCCACACAAAACAGTTACGCATACGCTGCTTAGGAAGACCATTTCTCATGAAAAACTGAATCCGTACAATTCCAAAATCACAGCAGGCCGTTTGAAATCTCCATTTACCACTATACAGCTTCCCTCAAGAAGAATAAGGAAAAGAGTGACAACTTACATTATAGCTCACCTTTTCTCTTAAAGGACAATACCAGTGATTTGCCATGTTCGAACCCAATATATACAACCTGCAGACAAGTTATGTTACTGACAACCATTTCCCAAAATATACTACTGGAGTGGTAAATTTCAGAACATTTTTCCAATCACATAAAACATACCAAAACAATAAAATAAATGGGTTATTAAAGCATTTGCTTTAATAACCCGTATGCTTTTCACCTTATTATCAGAATACATTTTCTTCCTCTATGTTGGAAGGGACAGCAGTTACTAAGTGCCAATGTGTTCATATACAAGAAACAGAGTATGATATGCAAATAAAAGTAACAAATTGGTGTGTTATTCCTGGATATTCCTGAATTTGTCCCACGGCAGTATTACAAAGCTTTTCCAGCGTTGTTTTACTTTACAAGTGCTCATGCTAGGAAAGAGACAACTCACTGTTATCAACATTAAAACTGATTTAAATCTTTCATTTTCTTAAAGGACAATGCCTTCGGTAGTAAAAATTTAGCAGACAGTGGTCAATTAATTTAAAAAAAATAAATATATACAAATAGTTAATGCTGCTTATTGTCTAGTCATGCATGTCCTTCAGGTTGTGACTAGATCCATTAAATTCAAACTATCAGGGCTAAGGATAATTGGTATTTTGCTGGCAGGTTATCTTACTTAGCACAGCATGGTAATAACACAAAAGTGCATCGCAAGTACGGCATTACCGGGCAGAAAAATGCTGAGGTTGTGTGCGCACCCAGCCTGAAATTGCAGGTGAGCCATTTGAATCCGCTGGTCCCTAAGGGGGGCTCACAAAGGCCCTCTTCAGCAGACCCTACAAACAAGCCAGTCATGTTCAGGTGAGAGAGGTGAACCGTGAGTGGCATGTAATGACCAGCACATTCCCGGGCTGAGTGGCATTCCGGCTGTCAAGCCACCGGTTGCCTTCGCTGACCCACAACACTGAAACACCTGGAAATCTTTTGTCTGAAGCTGAAGGTCTGGACAAGATCAGCGTGACAATGTCCTCAACATCCTGCAGTTTAAATGCTATTCGTTATTAAAGTCCCTTCTATATCGGGGCAATAAGTGGCTAATAAGCGCAGGAATACCTTCATAAACAACCTGTTAAAGGACCATACTGGCCATTTTGCATGTTTGAGCCTAATATATTAAATTTTCATACATGTAACGTTACTGACAATCATTTCCCAAAGCATACTACTGGAATGGTGAGTTAAAAATTTTTTTTCCTACTTTCCAGACCTCCATTGGTTTCAGTTCATTCTGGTACGCTATTAAAATCAACTTGTTGATACTTGAAACGTTCTTGGGATAGGTACTCTATCATCGCGAACAAGACGTGTATTCAGGTTTTTTTTAGAAGTTACGTAATTTTAGCGTTTAAGCACAATGCAAAGTGCAGAGAGTGAATGTATGTCTCCACCAAGGAATATAGTCCCAAAAGAAGACCTGCGTTTATCGAAAAATTTAAACGACTGTGACTTCATAAGGCTGCGTAACTATCAGCAGGTGAAACATCGATTTTTAAGGTGTGTGTATCGCTTGAATATTTGATTTTGAAATTTTAAGAGATTTTGCAAAATATCAGGAAAGCTGACATATGGTTTTATTCTTTGGGAAATGGTTCTCAGTAACGTAACATGTATGAAAATTTAATATATTAAGCTCAAACATGGAAAATGGCCAGTATGGTCCTTTAACTACTTACCACAAGCAGCTGAGTCTCTGCTGTTTATTGTTGTGAGAATCAGAGTTAAAGTAGAAAACCCAACAAAATGCAACAACAACAAATCAGGCATTAACTATAGACAGTACTGTTTAAAGAACCACATACAAGTCACAAAATATGAACATAAAGTTGCTAATAGAGTTAGTAAATATGGACTCTTCTAGTTTCAATTCTAATATGAAGTCTGATAAATTACAAGTGTTTAAGAATAAAGCCATGACATACTCTGATTGCAGAGTTATGGCTGTTATGTAATGATGTAACATTCCTCATGTGTTTTTTTTTCCTTAACATTTCTTAACATGTCTTAACATTTTTCTTGTTAAGACAAGTTGAGTGGATACAGATAATAGTCCCATCAAAGATCAGGGACAAATGGAGTCATAAATCATAAATAATAAACACAAATTTAAGATGTTATGATGACTACCATCACTAATAATTACAAATAATTAACACTCGAGTGGTAATTATGGAATGACTCTTGCATCTTAAAAGGTATTAAGTAATCACTTCCACATATACAGTATAAGCAACATGGGTAGACAGACAAAATATTACACAATGAAGAAAATATAAGAATGAAGAAAATATAAGAAAAATACATTCCTAAAACATTCATATTCAACATTCCCTGTTATCCAGATTCACATACACTACAGGCCAGAAGTTTGAGGCCACTCCCTGATTTAGCATGAGCAGACTGTGTAGCAAGTTAATCCCAAAATGATGTGGGAGAAGGCAGACAGCAGCTACTGAATAGAATGTTAAAACACATCAGCAAGGCAGTTTGGGCAAAGGAGTCGGAACACAACTGGAGTGCCAATGACACATTTTTCTTGAAAACTAATTAGTTAGATTTATTTTATATATTTTTGTCATTTCCTGTGCAATAAATTGTAAAATAAACTGTGTATGGATGATTAAAAAAAAAAAAAAAAAANAAAAAAAAAAAAAAAAAGCTGGGGTTAGCCTCAAACTTCTGGCCTGTAATATACATACCTTGTAAAATATTCATAGAGAACTAACATCTCTTTATGTCACATTCTGTACAACCATTAGGGTTGAAAGCAAATATATTTTTTATTTGATTAGACTTCAAAAAAAGAAAGCAGTCGCCTGGTAAGAACAGTGAAATCTTCACTATGGCAATGGAACAAACCATAAAGGAACAGAAGGGGTGCGCTTAAGACTAGCATATAGCAAAATCTTTGGCCTACAGTTTCCTTAATTGAGATTGAAACAATTTTAAGAAATCTACTTAGAACGAGAATTCAGTGCACAGCATGCTAAGTCATACAGCACAAGGTCATTTAGAAAATCAAAGACCAACGCAACCCCTTAACACTCATGCTGTAAGTTGAGCCAATAAGCTTTTCCAGGTATAATTGAATTGTGTACCCAACCTCTATGTAAGCCTCCATCATTCAAAATAGCCACATTCCTGTAATATCATTTTGGAAATACACCTTTAACAGCATTTCTGCTACTGC
The DNA here is from genome assembly GCA_014773175.1 of Lucifuga dentata. Lineage (NCBI taxonomy): Eukaryota > Metazoa > Chordata > Actinopteri > Ophidiiformes > Bythitidae > Lucifuga > Lucifuga dentata. Next base: position 28,368 of record VXCM01001787.1, read on the forward strand.
AACAACAGTCCTCTCCCTCTCTCTCTATCGTCCTCTGCTGCAGGACCCACTGCTTCTTCCACTGCAAAATATAAAAGCATGTTGTTGGATGTAGTACTTCTGCATAAATGCCAGAAGGGGGAAACCAAATGCCACAAACATATTGTAAAGTTTAATAATTTATTCTGTAGTTGGCTGAATGCGGTGCCACTGCCTCAGGGGAAGGGATGGCAATCCAGACTGCAGGAGTATGATGCAAAATAAATCCTATTGCCCCAACTTAAAGACGTTAGAGAACAAGTTCTAGAACTTGTCAAGCTATGAAAGAGGTGTGGGAATCAGCACTTATATGATAATATATGAGCATTCAAGACTGCACGCAGAGCTCCAGTGTTCAGCTGATCTGTGGATTGTGCAGCTTCAGCAAAGTCTATTACAGTTGCTGTGTAAACAAAAGCTTTCCAGATATGGTTAGATATTAATTTTTAGAAACCAACCCATAATATTAAAGAGTGCTGCATTACCAAAGTGCAACTTGTGGATTTTTAAGGTAGCAAACCCTAATGATACCATGCTGTAAAAGATACAAATGCAGTGTGTTGATGTGGAACAATGATAGTGTTTGACCACATGTTATATGTTGTGTTGGAAAGATTTGAATTGATTTTATGGGGCCCTTAAGTATTGCTCCAGCTTGGTTTTGTTCTTGAGGTACGGATGTTTCCTGAAATTCACATGTGAAGATTTCCTCATGTGACACACTGGAGCTGAGCATAGAGGCACGGAGTAATCTACGGTAGTTTTGTTGAGACGTGCAAAGAACAACCCCAGGAGATGCTTTCCGACAGATAACCACACCTGTCTGCTCTTGACCTGTGACAAACCTTTTCCTTCAAGTCACTCCTCCTCTCTCCCAAATGACGTTACACCAATAATTTCACATTAGTCACAGCATGCAAAATGCATGACTTGGCAAAACAAGCTCCTCCCTTCTGCTCTCTGCAAAGAGACCACACCTGTAGACAGAAGCAGGTTCTGACAGCTTCCTGATTCTCATCCAACTATCCAACATAAGCAAAGTGAAAGGCGTTTCACGGTTGACACCTTTATGCACAGGCAAACACCCAATACTAGTTTTTCAGATAATCTGCAGAAAGGAGCACGAGACGGATCCAGAGTTAAACTTGTGCACCACCAGTTTAGTTTGAGGCTCTGTGATAACTCATTATCACAAAGCTGCAATCTAAATAAGAAACAGACTTGTTATTGTAGCCTTGGAAATGACTGACTGGATACTATTTGAGATACTCTGTCACAACGTAAAAAAGTAAATTCTCAAGGTGAAACATTTCCTGCTATCACAGCATCATATAAAAACTGAAAAAGTTTGTTTTTAGTTGACCGTATTACTCTATTGATTATCGTAATAAAAATCAGACTAGACCAATTCCACTGAAAGTATGTGTGATGATCTTATACATAGAGACAACAAAATGTCTCTTTTATTTATTTATTTATTTTTTTTTGGGCCAAGCTGAGGCAATTGCAAGGCCATCCTAAATTACATGAATTACCAATATATTGTATTTCATCAGTTGGTGCAAGAGGTAGATGCAATGTTAAAGTGCTACAAACCGAAAATGAAATATTTTACAGATAGTAAAAAAAATGTAACAGTTCACATATCTAGCCTTCTACCCATTACCACCAAATGGAGTGTGCACTTTTTGACGCTCAAATTGTGTCTCTTACTTTTAGGTGGTAATAAATGTGCATAAAATCAAAATAAGCACATATTTTCGATCATATCTGCACTCTTACATCACATTTTAAAGGCTGAATTAATCAAATTACAGAAACTAATGCACCCTTGTTTTCCTTTGATAGACATCTCTATTGAGAATTAGTGTGACACTCAGCCACGTCCTTGTGGAGAGATAAATGGTGCGTAGACTTCCTTGTACGGCAGGATTTGTTTAGGGATTACGTTATGATATGATACAATACTGCAAGAACTCTATACGGCAAAGAGAGACAATGAGACCAGTGTTTCACACACAAGGCCATTTGTAACATGGCCTTTAAGACTGAGTTGACAAATGATTAATTAGTTAAACAAGATAGGAGTACTAAACAATACAACAGAGTCAGTAAGTCACAAGCTCACGTGTGACGACAAGAGTGAATTTAGTCATTTATTGTAGGTTTACTGTTCATCAGTCTGTTATTTGAGCAATGCCATGACCTTCCTCCTGTTAGAGGAGGAAAAAAAACAAACTAGGTAGAGTTACTACACAGAGCGTCAGAGTGAGGAGATGTTCTGGATTGATAATATCTGTGACAAATAAATGCATTTGTGTTAAGACTTCCTTTTGCTCTTTTTTCCTCATACCTGCCTGGGTGGGGCCCTAAGAGGCTACATGATGTCACCCTTACACCTTTCTTCCTGTTTTTGACTTGATCTATATGGGAAACTGTGTCACAATCCTTGAACTCCTTTTGACTGAAACGAGTATAATCTGGCAAAACAGGACCATCCAGCTAGCAAAGACTCAGCAGTGACAGCTACAGATCCCAGAAAGTGTTGGCCAATCTAAAGACACACTATACAGACAAACAGCTGCAAGGGCCAGGATCCTCCTCCTCCACTCCTGTCACCCTGGTTTGTTAGAGATGTTACCATGGTGACTTCTTAGGCTGAGGGGGTGGTGCATTTGTGACAGCAGCAGATGCAGAGGGAGAGGGCAAGGGAGAGATCTGGGGATTGGTTACCTACCTTTTTACCACCAGACTGAGGGTCTTATGGGAGCCTTTCACTAGGCAGATTGCCTCCTGTCTGTAGCCACTCAGGGGAATCTCATTGATGCTGACAAGCTCATCTCCCACCTGTAGACACACAGCTGCTGCCTTGCTGCCCTCCTCAACCTGGAACATATACATAAGAGGTGGAAAATAAAGAATTAAATACAATATTCTACAAACACATTTAACCTAAGCTATACTATGAACTGAAACTGAGAAGCACGGTAGCAAAGCAATTGTATGCTGGCATCAAATAAAAATGATCTCTTAGATATCATGCTGACATTTTTCGGGAATTAGTCATTTGGATAGTTGTAGGACCTAAATTCACATGGTAAGAGGCTGGAAGGCAAGTGTGCTTTGTCCAGAGGTGGCCAACCTGTGGCTCTTCTAGTTATATAATGTTGTCTCATGTATCGATTTTAAAAGAAATTTTCAAAATTGTATTAATTTATTTCCATGTCTGTCTTGCAACCTGCATGAAATTGTCAGTTTTAGTACCAAATTGTTAACCTTTGTTATCATGATGATGGCGTCACAGTCATGAGGAAGTTGCCTGTTGCAAATGTTTTCATGAGCTAACTGCTACTAACCTTGACAGCTACTCAATGACCATGGCGGTGCCAGAGAAGTGTAAAGCGAAACGAAAATATGAAGACGAACACAGAACATTTTTACCAGAGGTGGGAAGAGTTATATTTTTTTATTGAATGAAACAGCAAACCATTTCGCTTATTATGCCAGATGTTGCTATTGCATTTCAAAGCTTCAAATCTTCAGCGCCATTTCACCTCTTTCCATGCTAACGCCAACCAACCAAAAGTTCCCCAGAGGTAATGAACTTCACCAGCACAAATGAAACACATTAAAAAGTCAGTCAGAAAAACAGACCCAGTTCTCCAGTAAATTTACAAAGAATTCAGGGACAGTAACACTCGCATCGTATCAACTCAACATTGCTCATGGTAAAAGGTCATGCAGTGAAGGAGAATTTGTAAAGAAACATCTCAGTGATGCCGTGAGTCTTACGATGTTCAAGATCTACCACAGTTGGCAATATTTGTATGGTCTGTGTCAGAAAATTGCACAGTCAAAGAAGAGCTGCTTGATATTTTGACATTAAAAGACAGGACCCTTGGCATTGATCTGAAAGAGACACTGATTTGTGCTGTAGAGAAGGCAAATTTGCTGTTATCAAAACTGGCAACAATAGCCATGGACAGAGCGCCATCTATGAAATTGCTAGAAATTGTCAATTTCACTCGCACACATGCTCTCAATCACAGACAGTTAAAAAATCTCCTTGCTGAGCTGAGGGAAGGAACCTTGGAATTTTGGAGAACTGTGCCAGTGGAGAAATATCCAAATGTCAAGCAGGCTTCACTGAAGCTGCTGTAATGTTTAGGTCAACTTATGTGTGCGAATCTATTTTCTTACACCCTGAAACGTGAAATCAAAGCATTGTTCTGACACCCACCTGAAAGAACTGCTTCCAGTAGCCATAAATTAATACAAGCAGGATTTGACAAGGATTGTAGAAAACAAGAAGCGCCAGAAGCCCCACCGAGTTAAAAGCACAGCAGGTAAAAAAAAGATTCATATGAAAGCTGCTCTGCCATTAGGCCCGACAATATGTTATTTAAAGTCGGCCTTACTGTGTGGTAGTATAAAGGCGTGTTGTCTATACATGTACGAACATATGCAAATGTGTGTGTCTTGTGGCTCTTCGGAGCAATAAGATTTCATTTTTGGCTCTTCACGTGCAACTGGTTGGCCACCACTGGCTTAGTCCATATAATCCAGCCTGTTTAAAGGCCCAGTCCCCAACTGGTGTAGAACGTGTTTGAATGCAAACCAGGTACAGTACAGTCCACTATACGAGCTGTAATAGACACCTGGATTTCATCTTGCTGTGACGCACGGTGTTCACAGCATCTTCACATCATAGACACTTGCTGGCTTTGATCTGGACTCTGTCAGCAAAGATATAGTGTAACATAGCCTAATCTGTTACACTAAGCAGACTCCATGGATCATTGCTGCTGAAATGATTTGTACACTTCCCAGATTGAGCAGATAAAAATTGATGCTGATGATGTTTATATGTCTTACGTCATCTGTTGCCAAGATATTTTACCATTTTAATTTCAGCCGACATGCTTCTTGCTAATGATCAGCATTGATACAAGATTTTGGGAATCTTTAGTTGTATCAGAGTTGTTGTGTTAGTTGTTTTCTCTCAAAGTGCCTCCTGTCTCCCAACCTTTTCCCACCAAAATAGTACAAATATCTGAATCAAACTTGAGGGGAGTTGCAGATGATAAGATAAAGGAAATAACTGCTAACAAAAAAAAAAAAAAAAAAAAAAAAAGGAAAAAAGTTGAAGGTTAGCTGACTGACTAGCTCAGCTCACACTGAGAGCATATAGGCAAATATTTTTGGACAAGCTCTGGTTTGGTACAACAGTCTTGGCTTTCTGACAATAGAGCTAATTCCACAACTCAGAAATTCAGATTCATTTTTATCTCATCAGAAAATATTAGCACTGTTGTCTGAAGTAAAAATAATGGAGGATGATGCATACATGCATTTTTTTTAATGGATGATGACGTGACCGTACTGTATTTAACTGAATAGTGACCAATGCACAGATAATATTTATAGAACAAAAGAACCAAAGGCTTCTAGTTCCAAAGAGATTTCCAACACTGTATTTTGATCAATAGTCCCAGGAACTAAACTGAGGAACTCTAAACTCCGAGAACAAACATTCCTTTCACATTTGTTTTGAGATTCTACTGGTTGTAAAAAATTGCAATGATTAGGTAAACTAGACAGCTAAATATTTAAAAAGTAGCAGTTTAAGTGAGATATACGGTATTTTTTCTTCTGGAGATTCCAATAGAGTAGACATTTTGCTTGCACATTTTTTAAAATATGAGACATACAAATCAGGTTGATGTTCGGACAGGGATTTGGGTGAGATTCGCCAAACCACCAATAACCTGTAGGCATTATTAAATGAATGTTGTCTTTACAGGGCAGTGGTGACATAAGAAACAATACACTGTTTAGTTTAGTTAACAGCAGGTAGGCCAGATTCTTAATTTGAAGCTCAAAGGCTACAAAAACTTTTTTAAAAAGCTGCCATCCAGGCCAGTGGCTTGGTGTAAAAACAAACTGTATTGTGTTTGTATCTGAGGATAGACACCTGGAACAACACAACTCTCAAAGGGGAGTACAGTGGAAGTGAGTAGAGTGGAATAGCAGACAGAGATGTGCATTGTTGGAGAGGAAACGGCAACAGGAAAATTGGACTTAAAGTATTCTTCACATCCTTACAGTCAGGGTCACTGAAGTGTCGTATACACTAAGGGTAAAGATCAAGACCACTCCTACACCGACCAAGGAAAGCCAGCTACAAGAGATGCAAGACAGTGGAAAACAAAGCAGCAAGAACTTGCTTGGCAGTTGGCACATTAGCACACAAAGCCAAGCTCTGTAGCTGATTATCAGCACTCCAGTGCAACCTGTGAGAGGGGTCAGTATGACTCAGCTACAGAGGTATGTGTACATTTACAGACCATTACGTCTTATGAGGCCTTTATCCTCAGCACAGAAAACCGGAGCCCAGATAACACTAATCATAGCCACTTTTCATTATTCTATAATAAAGATTTTAAGGCTGGATTAGATTAAGGGAACCTGAGGAGTTTTATCGTGGCTGGACAGGGTCCTGATGTGGTCCTGATATGGTAGTGTATTCTGAAGAGAAACAGTTGAGTTTGAAAGGATTGACACAGAGACAAAACACCCTGCTTTTTTGGTAATATACAAAACTGTGGTGGTGAAACTGAACTATTCTCACAGGGTAAACATTTCTGAGGTAAAGAAGTTGCACCAAAATTGTAATTTTCATCAGGTATACCTTGTTTAGCATGACAACTCAGTCAGATTGTAATAGCTGATGGCTGAGTATATGAGACTAAAGTAAAGCTTTACATGCAAAAACCACAATAGATATGTTTACATGGTGACTTTTTTGTCAATCGAAATGATTTCATTCTGAATGATAAAAAAGTCATTCACACATGATCCCGCATCCAGCTTTTCCTGGAAGCCTGCCTGTGTTAAAGATGGACCCGCGTGTCCGTCCAGCCTTTCGACTATTTTTAATTCCTTGAGAACATTAAGTAGGAATGTTGCCTCCANGCGTGTCCGTCCAGCCTTTCGACTATTTTTAATTCCTTGAGAACATTAAGTAGGAATGTTGCCTCCACCATCAACCAGTTCTGCTTTACAACTGCCGTTTTTCTCTAACCATGTCGTGCATGAAGCGTCACATCATTACTCAGGTAAGACGCATGCACACAAAGCTTCTACCATGGAAAGCAATCCGATGTACTGTTTACATGGACTTTGATCGGGTTATTCGACACGATTAGAATTTTATTCGGATTCGCTCAGTTTATTCAGATTGACGTGGTTACATGAGGCAGTTTTAGTCTGGTTGGTATCTAATCCGATTACTTATGGTCCATGTAAACGTATCTAATGACAATTATAGACAGGTGTTAGAAGCCATATGCTGTGTTCGACAGACCTTGGAAGTCGGATTTTTCCCAGCTGGAAGTTCCAACTTCCAACCTCAAACCATTCCAGCCAAATGTAAACAAAAAAGCATGACTGAACACCAATAAATACTGTAAGATTAAATAAACTTAGTAATAAATTCTAACTGATTACACTCCTGTAATCTAACTGAAGTTAGATTACAGGAGTGTTTGGTTGTCTTGTCTTACAATGATATTAATCACAGTGGGTATTAAACATTTATGCAGATGTCATATTTTGAAATTATTTATACGTACTACGTATCAATGGCAAACAGTTATTATACACTGTAACTTGGCGATATATTTTGGCGTTTTTATTTCAATGTCACGTAAGAAAAAAATACTTTATTTGGCCTGTTAGCTAAATCATTTCCATTCATAAAGCTCGCTTACACGGGTGCTGCCATGTTGAGTGACGTCATACTTGTGAAGCTGGGGTAGATAATTTTGGTCTGAGTTTCCCAGTTGGAGCTCCGACTTCAAGAGCCATTCCAATGCATTTTTCTAAGTAGGAAGTCAGAAAAACCTGAATTCCGAGGTCTGTCGAATGCAGCAACACTGTAAGGTGAACTCAACCTTGCGGAGAAAATTTTCACTTTTTTAGGTTTTGGCAAGACAAAACTGATACGTGTAGATTGGGGTTTCATGGTGAGTTAATGGGATTGGAGATATACAAGAGTTGAAAGTTGTAATAGTTGTACAATTTTCAAGCAACAGAGGTCAAAAGCAAGAAAGAAAGAAAGAAAGAAAGAAAGAAAGAAAGAAAGAAAGAAAAAGAAAATTAATACCAGCAACAGCCCTTTGGGGCTAGTCCCATAAAATGGAGAGCAGAGAAATGTAGAAATGTAAGCATAGCTCAGTTTGAGCTGCAGTTCAAACATAACAGGAACAGTTAAAGAATCTGAATTCAAATCAACAATTGGTTCCAGAGAAACAGAATATATAAAAGTATATAAAGTACACTGGCCAGACCAAACAAGGCAAATCTTACTTTCAGCTACTTTCTACACTGCTTAATCTGAAAACTGTTTGTCTCTTCGCATTACCAGTTGTTCTCTAAAAACTGCTGAATAAACAACATATAAAAGAACAATTTCTTCAAACTCGCAAATGCTGCAGAGAACCAGCTAATGGCTACACAGTAGCTCAGCTGGAAAACAGCCTCAAAGGTTGAGTAAAATAATTGAGCAATGTAAATAGTAATGGCAGCATAAAGGAACACAAAGTCAAATAAAGGCAGAGTTCACTCAATCTAAGGTCAGGAGATTCACACTGTTTTTGTAATGCCCTGGCAGCCCCTCAGCAAATGAGCCATACATGTCCTTTGTTTACTATCTTCCTCCAGGCTGTAATCGCTCAAGCTGCAGCCATCCTGAATGCCCGAGTATCCTCAAAAATAGCCTCCTGTCTCTCTGTGGGACATGGAGGGAAGGATGTGGTGGCAATGAGAGTAAGGAATGTGTCTTTTCTGCTGACAGATGTCCTGTGCAGCTTGCTGACGGCTCTGAACTCAGACCGCATGTATGTTTTAGGCACAGTGTTAAGAAAATGTTTGAATTTGACAGGTCATCAGGGTCAGCACAAACCAGGTCGTCAAATGTGACCTTTATATAGCTTTGAGGTTTGTTTTTAGTTTTAAATTTAAAACCATTCATCAGACAGCTTCTGTCCCTTGTCCTTTTGCCAAGTACTTATGCTAAATCATAACATAGGGTTGTAATATACAATAATTATGTTAATCTGTTGTTGAGTGATACATGACACATGGTTGATGATGTGACTTTTATTGGCATCTATGCATTTTAAGTGTCATTCCAAAGAGTTTAATGAATGAATTTACTTCATTTTTGGTGTGAAGACAGCAAAGTAATGGCATACTTGACATACATGACATAACGCTATAATGTGGGGTGGTTCAGTACACTGAATATCATTCATAGTTATTACGTATTTTAATCTTATGTGATAAAGTTTAAGTAAAAGTTTCCATCAAACAGAAAACACTTAATTCCTCCTCCAAACATGCGTTCTGTCTACCAATGTTTAAAATTCCTACCTTCAAAATTCTAACTTTAGGGTAAAACCTGAATCTTGAACTCTTTTTACTGCCAGTAGTCAAAACTTCCAATCCTGCTGTATGAATCATCCTCATTCCAGAGATGTGTGCAATCCTAAAACAATCAAATCAAGCCCACAAACTCGTCATGAAAAGGAATCAATAATTGATCAAATCTGTTTACCTGCAGGCAATTTATGAGAACATGTAAGCACAGACCATAGCTTGCACAGATTTTTTTTTTTTTTTTTAACAGAATTTGTACTGGTTCTTTAAGAGCAAAACTTGTTTTTCCACCACATAAAATCTGATCCTGGCAAAGGAAACGTGTATGAGGTGCATGCCCAGCTGTGTTGTGTAAAACAGGATTATTTAAGTTTATTGAGACTGAGGACCTTAACTCCATGAAGACCTTGAGCAAAACCTGAGTTATGAAAAGAATGTTAAGAATTTTAATTAGATCCAGGATACTGTTTAAACAATCCTCTGAAATGGTCACCTAGAGTATATTATCGTTAATTTACCAATTTCAGAAGATTCATAAATGAGAGAAAAAAAAACAGAGTTGTTGATTTAGGCCTTCTTCAATACTGTGTGGTTCTCAGGCTACAACATAAAAAACCGTAAAACAGACATCCCTACACTGAACAGTTTGCTTACTGCTCGCTACTCTGAAACGGAGACACACAAGAAAATGAAAATGGAACAAAGAAAAGTCACAAAATTCATTTGAAGGTCGTTCTACATAGAGATTTCAACTCTAATTGCTAGAGAGATGTGTTGTCTGAAAAACAGTAAAGTGGAACGTAGCTGAAACACAGATAGCAGGGAAACGAAGGCCATACCTACACATGCACTGCTGTGTTACACCATCGTCTAATACAGAGAACTGAGAACAGACCAGAAAACTTAAAACACCTCTACAACTTAATGCAACTCAGTAGAAAACTTTTTGATTACACTTTCAGAGGTGTTGTTCAACTCTATAATTACATTTGAGGGTGTGGTTAGTCGTGCTGTTGTAATAGACTGTGTTTTCTTAACGATGTTTCTAATATTCTGATCCTTTATCTATGGAAATTGGATGCTGAACTATGGAGCCCCTAAAGGGACATGGGAGGGGTAAAAAAATATCAGCGGAAGAAAAAAAAATAATGAGTCCTTTTGTGAGATAATGCAAAAGTTTTGCAAGATAACGCAAAAATTTGTGAGATAATGCATAAACTTTTTGCGAGACAACCCAAGTGACCTCGACCCAAGCACCAACTGAATGTCTTTATGTTTTAGTCCAACCTCAAAATAAAACTCGACAAATTGCTCCATTGTTGACTGGCAACGGCGCGCATTATAGTGACCTGGATATACTGTACATTGCACTTCTGCTCAATGAAGGTCAAGTTTTATGTTATAATGCAAAAGGACTAGATATTTTTTTCCCTTCAACTGATTTTTCCCCCTCCCATGCGCCCTTAGGGGTTCTATACTCAACAAACTGTTATGCCCATTTTTCAGCTCCTAAATCATTTCAGTTGTTGAAAGATGGTGTGGCTCGTGTCACATATGGCCCTTTTTTNTTTTTTTTTTTTTTTTTTTAGCTTAATGTGTATTCTATAAGAGAAATTATTTTAAAACAGCTCCCATAAACATATCATAGTGCACATGGGCACAAAGACAGATGTCTTCAGCTGAAATGAACTTTCTAAATGGATGAGGTAGATAAGACAAAGAATGCCGCAGGTTTGCGTGCGTACCATGTCTGTGTACCCTGTCTGCAAATTTAATACTTTACTTGTAGAGACTTTCATCGGACAGACATTTAAATGTTGGGGAGAAGAGGAAAATTTCCTTATTTAGTATGTGGCAAGCAAACCCTGGTGTGTAGGCAATTTTGATTAGGCTTCAGCTACACTGTGAGGTTCTCTCTTTTTTGTTAGAGAAACAGCAGGTTTTCTTCCATTTTTACCTAAGAACTCCGATAATTCAATTAAATAAATAATCAGAGGATGGCACCAAAAGAAACATTAACCACTAATCCTGACTTAATTTATCTTCAACTTTGACTTTAATTTACAGTACACTTACCACTCCTGACAGCTTCAGGCTGTTGCCAATAATTCAGTACATTTGGAGAATGAAGCAAAGCTTCATTTGAGCATTCCTCCATGCTCCTGGTACAACAAGCTGCCCCTCAAACCCAAATTTAACCCCGTCCAGCACAAAAATAAGAAGAAGAATAAGCAAATATCCGTATGGGACATAATAGCAATAGCATAACACTGTATATGAAAGCAAGCTTAACCACAGGGTTAAGCCTGTGGTGTAGCCACTTTTCTGTGTAAGATTACTGAAAAAAATTCTCCAATGATATCCACTAGGACTCTGGCAACCCAATTACAATTATCTTAAGGGTCCTGATTAACTTGGTGATGATTAAAAGAAAATAAAAAGGTATCTAAAAAAAAAAAAAAAATTAACATCTCACCAACAGATGCAAACAGGTCTGCTTTGGTTGGTCCCCTAGAGCGAGGACGTAGTGCTCAGCAACAAAACATTAACAACAAAATCCTGTCACTTTTTAAACCAAACATGCGGTCCAGCTGGGCAAGAGTTCACGCCCCACGATCCTGCAATGTGACCTTGCCACTTAATCTTACATCTTAAAGACTTAAAATGTCTGGAATTCTACTCATTTGGATCACATGCTCGTAAAGCTATGTTAATGGGGGGTGAAGGTGGTCGCAACTGTATTACTCTAAGTCCAAGTGGTGCCTGGCTTACTGAGTTTCACCAACATTTGGCATGGACTTTGGACCCGTTTAGGTCAATACAGGAATGACACACAAAACTTGAGCAGGGACACGGCTCCCGACAAACAGGTGCTGCTATTTTAACATGGCAAATTGACTTGCAAGGTCTTTTCTAGTAAATCATTACATGGTCAGCAGAGAAGTGATGGTTATGGAGTGATTTTTAGATCTGATTTGGTTGTGCTGAGATTACGTGCTTCCCTCTCATGGCCATTACACGTGCACTCAGTGACCACAGAAAATAGAAATACCTGTCCAATCTAATCCAATCCAATCTAATCTGCAATGAACCCTGCCATTGTGAAGCTTATATTGTTCAGTTTTTTGGTTTTTTTTTTTGCCACAGAGAAGGTGTCGATTCCAATCTATGGTAATTTTTTTGAGGCTGTGGGTGAAGGTGGTCGCTGTTGTTTTGGCCTTTGTATTGAAAGGTGTTTCTGTCCACCTGTATGTAAATTAGGCCTGGCAAAACATTAGAAATTCCTCTCAACATAATAAAGTTCAATGCGATTTCATCACTAACTACTAGGGCTGGGTGATAAATCAATTCAATCGATTAATTCGATTTTATGTTTTGGCACGATGTATAAAATGGCTAAATCGCCACATTGAGATAAATAAAAACAAAAACAAACCTAGATCTAACTATTTTAATGGGAAATAACGTGACAGCAGGTCACTCCCCATCAAACAAGCCCATCCATCACATTCCTTGATACCACACCCACGAAGCTTTCAGCAGGTCAGACATCCTGTCAAGATGCCAACAAACACTTAGACTGAAGATGAGCTCCTTTCTAAGAAAGGAAATGTCACTTCAGTCATAAGGAAGTGATTTGGTTTTGTGCTTCATGGCGTTGAATGTAAAGCTTGTAGGACCTGCAGCTACTAAAACAGCAGCATTTAAAATGTATTTCAGCAGCCGTGACAGAAAAACACGCAGCTGAATGGCAGCAATGCGTGACACTGTGAGATGCAGATGCTGCAGTCACAAAGACAGCAAAAAAGCAAATGACGTTAGCTGCATCATTTTCCAGTGTCATCGTATATGATAAGAGGGTCTTCACAGGTAGGAATATAACAAGCTACAGAGCCTCAGCCAGAGGCAGCAGACAGACTGGTGTTCCTTACAAGGAACCTGTAAATTGCTATATAAACCTTTTTATTTTGCACATTTTTTTTTTTTTTAGAAAGCCCTACAATTTTATTTAAAAGTATCATTATTTGTTTTTATTATTTTAATAAAGAAAATTCTTACTTGAATTATGTAGTCTTTTTTTTAAGTTAGGTTAGAGAAAAACAAGGAAACTAGAGACTAAAATCAAGAATCATCCATAAGTGTGCGAAAAAAAAAAAAATGGAGATTTTATTTTTCAGCCGTATCGTCCAGCCCTACTAACTACACTTGACATTATGACCAAACAACTCAGTCAACTTCTCACAGTGTCGACACTGTCAGCTTCGTAAAAGCAGGATTTATTGCCGGCCTGATGTATCGGATTGTATTAGATTGGACACACATCCCTATTGTTATGGTCACTGAGTGTGTAATGCTCATATAATAAATCTAACAAGGCCAATTTTGGTTGTTGTAATTGTTGTGTGTTATACTGAAAATCTGATTACTGGAGGAAATTTATACTAGATGTTGATTTACTGTACTGCGGCTTTTGAGCCACATTGGGCCAACTGAGCTAACTATTAGGGACTTTGAAAATGCTCTGAATAACTTAAGACTATAGAACAGATTTTAAACAGTAACACCCTCTGGCCCTAATTAAATTATTGCCACATGTACGAATACATGTATTGTGTGCGTTTCCTCAATGGGCTCATATCAGAGAATGTATTTTATTGTTGTTTAGGCATTTCTCATGCCATTGCCGCTCTGTCCCCTATGTTTCATTATTTTTCTAGCACAATAAAATATTCTAAAAATACAGCAGAGAAAAATGCGCAGCAACATGTTTGTCCTGTAAGCACTGATGGCTCAAGTATCAGGAGCGTCAGCACCTTGTGTTCAGTTTGATGAACTAGTGATATTAACATCTTCGTTGGTCTGAGCCACTGCTGCCAACAGTTCCAACTGACATAAAAACAGATTAATATTTAATCCTTGCTGTCCATCGCCTCACCTACCTCACAATAAACACAAAAATCTAATTTCCTTTAGCAGCCTGGTATATTTCCCTGTGACTTTATGTTGGAGCAGGACTTAACAGTGGATGGTACAAAGAAACACTGATGTAATCATTGAGGATCACTCACTACTCACTTCCACCATCAACAACCCNCCCCCCCACACACACAGAAAAGGGGGAGGGTAATGAAGAGGAGGAACATCTTTTCATACTGGGCATCAGGCCACACATTTGAGCCTTTGGTATCAGAGCGCGTTACAGATGATAATGGTGATGTTGCAATCTGACACACAAACACACACACACTCCTCCACCTCATATTCCTGCTGCTTTGCTTGTTGTTGTTATTTTGGTAAAAATGTAAGTTTTAAATGGTAGGAGGGGTTGGCTGATTGCACCAGAATTTTTTTTTTTTTTTTACAGCACAGCAGCACCTAAAAGCACGTCTCACTACCAGCAAACTTGCCTGACATGTTAATTATTAACACTCTTTGAGATTAAAAAAAAAACAAAAGTATTCTGGATTATTTACCTTGGTTATGAGCAGAGGTTCTCGATGCTCCAGTCCCCCTCTTAGCGTAAATCCCCATGGTGCACCTCCTGAGAGAAGTACATCCACTAGCTTCCAGCCATCAACATTTCCGGTCCTCTGATCCAAATCTACAGATTTCTGCATCACATGCCAAAGGTTTTCTTCTTCTGTATACTGTGGATTATTTCTCCATCCACCTGCATCCATGGCACTGCTGAAGAAATAAAATTAAATTAAAAAAAAAATAATACATGAAACATGTCTACTGAACACATAATAATCACTTTTCCTTAAGTATGTTCACATTGACCAAAAGGGAGTGTATGTAAAGGGCTCAATTCTTGGTCCATTCCTCGCTTGGTCACAAATTCGATTGCTATGCTAATGACACCAGCTACAGCTGAAATCTGATGATGGAAACAGCTCTGACATCTCATAAAACTAAGTGCTGGATTTCCAAGAATCTTTCACAATCTAGTGATGATGACCTGAACTATTATTTCAGACTTCCGAGCACTAGAGGCATCATTCCAAGCAAGCATGGGAATCCATCTGCCAATGTCAGACCAATGAGCAGAAACTTGAGGCTGGGATTTTTCACAATAATTTTACTTTTAAGGATCAGGTTTGAAGATTAGGTTAATGATGCTGTTGTTGTCCCGCTTCTTTCAGTTGTGTAATATATGAAAAGAGGGTTTCACTCTTTGCAAATATTATCTATGATTCAGTACTATTATGTTTAGATTACAGTAATTCCCTTTACACACAGGTGTTCGCGTAAAGTCAATCTCTTGTATTCAGCTTTTACAAAATGCTACAGCTAGATCTTAGCTGGTGCTAAATAAAGCGACGATACTGATTCACAGCTTTTCCCCATCAACTAGAAATAGAGCTGCTATCTCTTCTGTCTTTCTTTTTTTTTTTTTTTTTTTNTTTTTTTTTTTTTTTTTTAGTGAAAATCAGTTTTTGTGGCAAATCTTATATCACACAAACAAAAGAAACATTCATAATATTGAGTATATTTATTATGTAACATAAAAAGTTGGGCTCTATGAAACTTGTAAGTAATTATCTTTAGTACATTAACTTTCCACAAAAAGTGGTTTTGCATAATTGCATCATTTGATGTGATTTGATTTTATGTGAAATATTCCAACTTTTTTTTTTTTTTTTTAAACCAGTGAATTTTGACGACTGAATTTTTCAGGATGGCTTAAGTTGCGGGGGAAAGATGATATGATTAAAGATAAAAATGCTAGATCCTAGCCTGCGATAGACTGGCAATCTGTCCAGGGTGTACCCCACCTCTCGGCCAATGACTGCTGGGATAGGCTCTAGCCCCCACGTGACCCTTAACAGGACAAGCGGGTATAGAAATGGATGGATGGATGGATGCTAGATCCTGATGCAAGGTTAAAAAAAAAAGAAAAAAAAAGACAAATGCTAAGCAATGAAAGTATTAAATCTTCATGTTGTATCTATGCTAAGTATTATAACAGGCCCATGGTGATACAAACATTAACTTATAAACTTATTAATAGTGGATGTCCTGGTTGTATATGATGACTATTGCTCATTAATGTAGCCATAGTGGGTTTCAGGATTAAGCTGGTAATGATCCTAAACTTAATTAAAGTCAAACTCCCCTATTTATCAACAGCAATCAAAGGGTACCTCATAAAATTTCAGCCCAGTTTACAGTTTATGCTTACAAACTCAAGATCCACATGGAAGGACATGTTGGGATTTGGATGAGTCTTAAAATTAAATCAGGTAGTGCAACTTTAATTTAGTTATAATCTAACTATACTATGGGATGCCATTGCATTGAACTACTTCTGACATTGGAGTAACTTTCTAAAGAGTTTGGTCTTTTGCATATTTCGTCAGAAAATCAATTTCTCTGGATTAAGAGTTAATATCAGTTCATCCTTCCCTTAGAATCACTTCAAATAGAAAATATTGACCGCTATTTCATCATGGATACTCTGAGTTTACAGAATTCTGAACTGTTCCTGTTCTTCAATTAATATAAGTTTCTTCAAATGCCCACAGCCAAGAGTAGCTAAGGTTAAATCCTGTAAAGCTGGTGTGGTTATGATTTAATCACGTAATGGCTGACATTTGATCCGACTGTCTTAACATGATATATGCTGTTAATTTGAAAGGAACTCCACTTCAACTCAAAACATGGACGTTCAATCCAAGGTAATCTGTCTTTGTTAATAAAGCTGATTCCCAGTATTAATAGGATAAATGTGAGTCGCTGTCACATAAATTTGACGCTGCATAAACACCTGTTGTCCTCCTCCAGACAGGCTTACTTTAATTTAAAGCTCTTATGTGTAGGAGAATTAAACACAAAAACAACGTCGTGCAGCACAATGGAAACCATCTTCGCTAAAATCGTAAAATAAGATTGTTTCCTCGCACGAAACACATACTTCTTTCATAAAATAGGCAACTCAACACTTTGAAGCCCGTGATTTCATCAAAACCTTTTATAAAACTACATAAAAACGTCTGACCTTACCTGAGAATTCAACTTCTGGATAAACCGGTGAACACGGCTGTTTCGTCGGGGTGGCAATCTTTCACGTTACACATACTTCATTTTATTCCTTTTATTTTTAAAGGGACCTCTTTTCAAATTACTCCTTAGTTGTTCGGACAGTTTAATGGAATAAACTAACAGTTCCTATTGATTAAATGCAGCAACTTGGTCCGTATCCTACTTTATGAAACCCGACAACGATACACGGACACACACAGGAGAGTTTAAATGAGCTAAGCTAACCTAGCTCCATCCATGAAGAATCAAACCGGGACAACAAGTGTAGGAAAATGTAGCGTAAGCGCGCCATCTACTGTTAGCTGGTAAGGGAAGTTTTGCCTCTAAGAAACTTAATTCCAATTTCTACTCTGAGTATGCTAAAGCAAAAACTGGAACTTTACTATTAGTTTCGGTTATAGTAGACATACTCCTGTTAAAAGTTTGCTAGCTTTCTTTAGCTAAATTTGGAATTTCGAGCTGAGCGCGAGCGTTTCCATAACAACTCGGTAAATTAGGGGTCGGTATGAGGGACAAACTTAACCTACTCGCGGAAGTGTGTGAGTGAAACGTCACCAGCTGCCTTTTGCTTGTTGCTCTTTTCACTTTGTTTCAAACTCTCAGACGACAGCCAAATAAACTAAATATTTCACTATCAGAAACAAATATGTTAAAGAGCTGGGGAACCTGGCTTGGATTAGAAAACGAAAATGTCCAGGAAGAACAAGAAATCAAGTCTGTGGGTGATAAAGAAGACAAGGATCGTGAAGTAAACAAACCATCGTCTGCTTCTGAAAATGAAGAGGCCAGTGCTGTTACCAAAGATGTTAAACACCCTCAACTTTTCCAAAAAGCAAAAGGCTTCGGTGGTAAGATAACTTATTTCTCAGTCTTGATGGTAAGATATTTGTCTGTATTTGACAAATGTGATAACTTAGTAGACACGTGTTTAGTGGATAAAGGTGTCAGCAGTGCAAATTCCTATATTAGTGGTTCTCAAACTGTGCACCAAATACCCTTGATGGTAATTAAAGGACTATACCACCCATTTTGCATATTTGAGCCCTGATATATTCAATTTCCGTACACGTAATGTTACTGACAATCATTTCCCAAAGGATAAAACTGTATTTCAGTTTTCCTGATGTTTTGCAAAATCTCTAAATCTTTCAAAATCAAATATTCAAGCGATACACCCACCTTAAAAATTGATGTTTCGCCTGCTAATAGTTATGCAAAATTATGAAGTCACAGTCATTAAAATTTTTCGATAAACACAGGTCTTCTTTTGGGACTATATTCCCTGGTGGAGACATAGATTCACGCCACGCTTTTTATTGAGCTTAAACGCTAAAATTATGAAACTTCGAAAAAAACCTGAATATATGTCTTATTCACAATAATGGGTTACCTATCCCAAGAATGTTTCAAGTGTCAACAAGTTCATTTTAATAGCGTACCAGAATGAACTGAAACCAGTGGCGGTCTGGAAGGTACATGTAGGAAAAAAAAAAAAAAAAAAAANGAAATGATTGTGAGCAACGTAACGTGTATGAAAATTGAATATATTAGGCTCAAACATGCAAAATGGATGGTTTGGCCCTTTAAAGATTCCACTTCTGGTAGGGCCAGATGACTCTGGAGATTTCTACAGCCAATCAAAACAACTGAAATCAATGAGGATTATGTTATTGTGGCAAATTATTCAAAAATAAAATGGCTGTCAAGAAGAAATAGGAGGGATTCCATAACTTTCACACTCGTATTGTAAATGTCTCTATTTCAGTACAGCATACATGAAGCATTTCTATGATTTCGTTTAAAGTGCTTGTTGGAGAGGTGGTACTTTAGGTGTTTTGGTTTGCTCAGGGTGGAACTTGGTTCAAAAAACTTTGACAACCACTGCACTAAATCATTAGCAATCTCAGTTAATCACAGTCTGCTTCCCTTTAGGTTACATTTATAATTTCGCTAGCAGTGCCTCAAAGAAACTGTCTGAGTCAGTCTCTGAGACCGCAGAAACCTTAAAGAAAAGTGTGGAGGATGGGAAGCTTAATGGGATCATTGATAAGGTAAACAGGATCTGCTGCCTTTTAATGATTCTGCCTCCTTAATATTGAGGTAGTGGTTGTGATAAAATGTTTTCCTCCCTCAGACCATCTTGGGTGAGTTCCAGAAAGAGCAACAACGGTTTGTTCAGGAGAAAAATGCCAAAAAGAGCAGTGAGTAGCATATTCACTTTTGTTTTCAGACATAACAGATGTGTCTGCCTTTGTCCTGTCCAGAGTTAAATTGATAATGATCAAGCTTAATAAGTTTTCCTCTGTTCCTAGATGCTGCAGTGCCACCATGGGTTGGTTACAATGAAGAGGAAACCATACAACAACAGATTTTGGCTCTTTCAGCTGTGAGTATTTCATATAAAACATTTCTGCATCTGTATAATATCAAAATAAATTTACTTGAGGTTACTGCTTCCTAGGATAAACGAAACTTTTTGCGAGATCCCCCTGCTGGTGTGCAGTTTCACTTTGACTTTGAGCAAATGTACCCGGTTGCCATGGTGATGTTGGAGGAAGATGAGCTCCTTCGGAAAATGCGTTTCCACCTGGTCCCAAAACAGTGAGAATGTTTTTTCCCCCAAAATACCAGTTTATGTTTATATCAATGATTATTGTGTGGAGTGCTGCATGGGATGTGATCAGTCCGTGATATTGCTCCACCGTGAAGATGACTGAATACTCCTTTCAGGGTAAAAGAAGAAGTCTTCTGGAAAAATTACTTCTACCGCGTGTCTTTGATAAAGCAGTCAGCTCAGCTCACAGCTTTAGCTGCACAGGCTGCTGAGCAGAGAGACAGCAAGAAAACTGGCTCCAGTTCTGATGATGGTCAACAAACGGGTAAAGTCTGCTTAGTAAAGTAAATTACATGAGGCCAGTGTGTCACTTTTTTAGTTTCCCACAAAAAACCATAAAGAGCAAACATTAAACCATTAAAAACCAAGAGATTTGGTGAGGTGATTTCCATAATATTGGACAATAAAGGAAAAAGTGATCTAATGCTAAGATCATTTGCAGCAATTGTTAGATAACAATAACATTTTCTTCCATCTGCAGTTTTAATATCGAGACTATATGAACATCACCTGATTATCTTTTTCATGATGAAAGCTTACATCAGAAAATTTATGTTGCAGAAGTAGTTAAAAGGGAAACTCCTGCTGCCATCACCAACATCAAACCAAACCCCAGTGAGGTACCCGTTTCCAGCTTTTATCTATTGTAACATTAAAATGGATGGACAGAGAGAGAGAGAGAGAGAAGAGAGAGAGAGAGAGAGAGAGAGCTTAGTTACAGTCAGATCTCTATTTATCTGTTATGAAAGGATGAAGAGGAGATGTCCACCAGCCCACCTGTGTCTGAATTTGTGAGCGATGCTTTTGACTCATGCAAGATAAATGAGGAGGACCTACGCAAAGAAATGGAGCAGCTGGTTCTGGACAAGAAGGACGATCCAAACACACAGGAGGGTAGGGTTTTTTTGTTGAAATAGGTTACCATATACTTGGGAGAGTTATCAGTTATCTTTTTTTTTTTTCAGAGGAGACTGCAGACTGGGAGAAGGAGCTGCAGCAGGAGCTTCAGGAGTATGAGGTGGTGGCTGATAACGAGAACCGTGATGACAACTGGGACAGAGAGATTGAAGAGATGCTGAAGGAGGAAAGCTAGAGGACTTACAAACTGTTCCAGCCTTAAATGTTGAAGGACACGTCAACATAAAACAGCACCTGCCAACAGCTTTTATGGTCCTGCTGTGTTGATGAATTTCAGTTATGTACAAAGATTTTAGGATCCTCTTAAGAACCGTCAAGACTGAGAAACACAACTGAACATATTCATCATGTCTATGTTAAATTTTGGTATATTTTAATGAGTTTCATTACCAAAAAGGTCCTGTAGCCCAAACTATTAGGATACTGAGAAATTAAAAATTTGACCTTCTGGGTATAAAAATACACTTCAGGCACAAACAGCATCACTCTTATTCTCATTTCAAGGTCCAGACTATAAAATGAACACGTTGCTCTTGATCAATGGGAAATTAAGACTTATGACTGCATAAATATGAACTCATTGACCATAGCAGAGACTGTGGTGTGTCAGTCTTGCCTTGCATGGTTAATCCTTGTATATTCTGCTGTAGAAATACATGAATCAAAGAATAATGTGATATTTTTTCCCAAATCTAGAGTATTGCATTTGTCATGTGACCATTATATTTTTGGATATAAAGTTGATCCTGTGACTGAGCCAACTGTTTTATAGATAAGCATGTTTCTGCCAGTTTGTGATAATGTGACCTGATGTTACTCTAAGTGTTGTAGACACACTGGTTGTAATGCAAAGTATAATTCTGCCTACAGTGGACCAAATGACTTGGCTCCTGTTTATGTCAAAATAAGACTGAATATGCATAGATATACTGTTTACATGAAAATATATTCAAGAAAACAGTCTAAAATGCCATTGTTGTCTCTATTAAAACATGTTACATTTTCAAACTGCGTTATTGCTGCATTTGATTAAAACTGAAAGGACCATACCAGTGGTTTTGGATAGCATACTGGAATAAACTGATGCCAATGGCTGTCTAGAAGTAGGAAAAAAAATGTCAAATTTACCGCCAACGTATATTTTGGGAAATGGTTCTCAGTAACAATAATGTGTATGTGGATTGTATATACTGGGCTCAAATACACACGATCGCTGATATGTTCCTTTAATTTGCATGATGTATGTTTCATCACAGACAAAAAGCATCTTTGTCTTTTAGTTTAGCTTTTTTGAAACCAGATTCAGGGTATTTAACATGCCTAAGCAATATCTAACAACACTTTTAGGCACTTTTTTCTTTTTTTTTATGACTAAAACTTGGCAGCTTCCTCCTTATAGTATGAAAGCACTATGAGAGAAACAGTGAAGAATCAGAGGAAATAGGCAGCTTGTGATTGTATAACCTCTCTGCCTCATTTTAATTGGTGGAAAACATAAACCACTTTTCTTGCTGTGTCCATTGTCTGGAAGAAAACACAAGCCCATTAATTTTCACCGCACTCATGCTGTAGCTGTACTTTACGTCACACATGGTATAATAATAATGCAAATCCTCACAGTCACACTTATGAGAATACATGAATGTGAATGAATTATATGTGAAAATGCTACTTGATTATACAAAAAGGAAAATATTTCAAAATTTCAGCAGTCAGAAGATGTGATACACAGAAAATTACAAAAGTGAAGAGCAAAAAAAGTGAAAAAATCTATTTCAAGCACAGTTTCAGTTCAATCAATACCAGCTTTAAAAAAAAAAAAAAAAAAAAATACACATACTGTGAGAAATGAACATAAACAGAACACCGGTTTATGACATTTGTACAGCAAGGCATTTTCAGTATGTTATGTATGTTTTTTAAGTATTAATCCAATTAACTTGAAATACTGCACATTTAAAAATGTTCACAGCTGCTACTGTTACAGACAATATTGCTATTTTATTCTTGGTAGCTTCACTATCAGCGGTTTAATCCATTGATTTTTTTTTTTTTTTTTTTTTGTCTAGACTCACAGCAGTAAATAAGTAAAGCTTCTTTCTTGCTCTATATTTTACTGAATGGGGACCAGTTTGGACTAAAGAGTGACACGGCACACAATAACTAAAAGTTGACTTAAGACAAAAAACCCTTGGCTTTAAATTGTCATCAGCTGGGTCAGAGGTCAACTTTGTTACCAAACATAATTATGTTTTAATAACAATTGTATTTGGGACTAAATACAATTATTATTAAAAAAAAAAAAAAAATATATATATATATATATATATATTAACAACAAAGGTCAGACAAAGAGGAAATACTGATTGTATGCATTTTGATCCTTCTCCAGTAATTCATAAATTCTTAAATCAGGATCACACTTAATTACAGTTTGTACAGTATGTGCAACGTTAACGGTGATCACCCAAAGGCTCAAATTGAACCTAAAGAAGGCTAATTTTAATTCCAATGAAATTACATTACTTTTGCAGATTTATGATGTTTCTATTACAGGAATTGCAGAGGCACAGCAGTAAGAATGGAGCAAAAAAGAAAAAAAACAACAAAAAAAAAAGTCAAATTAGCATTTGTACATAGCACATGAATATAAATTCTACTTATTAAATCCCTGCATCACAATGACATGCAAAGCACTGCATAATATGACAGTAATAGATTCATTTTGAGATGAATGGGCTTCAAGTGTGATCCTGATATTAAAAACAGACACAACGAAACCGATCAGACTCAAGGAGCAGGATCATCTCAGACCAGATCAAATATAATCATTGAAATACACTATATTCAGCTCCTGTAATCATTTCTTTCAATTCAACTGGCCCAGCTATACGTTCATGTTATCACAATGCAACGCTGAACAAAGATGAGATGAAACGTACTCTTTGGCTCTATTATAATGTAACACTTTTGACAGCGCATGCTCTAATTAAACCACATTTGAAATTCATAACTAGTTCTGCAATCATGAATCCAGTTCACAGAACGGAGTGATCATAGCAGCCGAGCTTTGGTCAGATCTGATTAAAGCAGCTCCGTGAACACAGTGTGTTGGTTTGGACTGGAAAACAGCAGACTGCTAACACTGACGTCATCACGCTGTACAAATAAATAACTCAGGAAATGCCCCAACAGTGCTACATTGTTTGTCCGAGAGAAAAAAGTAGAAAACAAAGGCAGAGTTCTAGATCACAGATGCACAGGAAAACGGTGTGTGTGTGTGTGTGTATTCAAATGTGGTTTGGAATTGATATTGGCTACATGCAGCAGTGTAGCTGGAGGATGAGCAGTGTGTGTGTGTGTGTGTGTGTGTGTGTGTGTGTGGCACATGGATGATGAGGACCAGGTTTATGTCAATCCAATTTCCTCCAGAACGCTGCGCGGGGTCTCTGCTTCCTGCAGAGGGAGAGAAGACCCACAGCTCGAGTGAAGAAACGTTGCACAAAACACACTGATTACAGGAGATTCCCAACAACAACAACAACAACAACATCAACAACAACAACAAGGTTTCAACAGCAGCAGTGGCTGAAGGTTATTTCCCTGATATGTAAACACACAAACTCACACATAAACATCAGGCTAAAGATCACATCTGATGTCTGCTTTACATTGGCCTAACTGTCATTTTGGAGGTAAAAAATAAAAGAAACATGCTTATGGTTGAGCATTTTTTATTTTTTATGAAATGTGTATTGACGTTACTGCTATTGCTAAAGCTAATTTTAAAGCAACCATTTCTTTGTAATAAAAAAAAAAGTTGTCTGAACAAGAAACATCAATACAACTAATTAAAATTTATACCAACAATGCTAAAACAATCAAAGAAAAGTAAAACAACAGAATGTGGTTTATCTCTTCTTTTTCTCTACCAAAATTAATAGATGAGAGCTAAAATCTTTGATGGCAGGAGGCCACAAAATGTTGGGGTTCTGGTACCAAATAATCCTAACACATATGTAAAAATGCCTTTATGTGATCTTTATTTTTCAGAAAATGCATTTTTATACTGTTCTGCTGTTGGAGAGAAGTGTGCAAATGTGAGTTCTGCTGAAGACTGTTCTACATACATTTCATATAACTTTTGAAGTATGTTAATGTGTTCTTACACTTGTACTACAATTTATACATTATCATTTAGTCATTTATACAATGTTTTGTTATAAAGTTTTACACATTATTTACTTTTATGGAAAAATGTCTTTTATTTATTCAAAATGCTATCAATATGCAGATTGTTGAAAATGCACTTTTACTATTAAGAGACAATGTCACAATTGTTTGTTGGAGCCTCATGAAAAAAATTATTAAAAATTGTTATTGCTCTAATAAATTGACTGGTGAGATGATCAGCGGGTTAATTAATCATAAGATCTGTTTTATCTTTGTTTTCCATGTTATATGTCACAGTATGAATAATAACACAGACATTACACATGAAAATATCAGAGCTGATAGTTTGTGGCAGAAAAAGAGAAGCACTTACTTTAGCATCCTAAAACAGCGTTCAGCACAAAGTGGAGAGAGGAGTTGCGTCAGACCAGTGAGACAAAAATACTGATTTGAGTTAAAAGGAGAAAACAACCCACATAATGATCAGCTCTTCATTTTACTTTCAGTGAAAAACATTCAACCCAGATCTTCAAACATGGACGATGCATTATTCACCAGTAACCAGCTTTCTCTCTTTGGGAAAACATGCAGGAATAACAAATCTCTCATCGCCTATTAAATATCATCTGCACAATTCAGTATGGAGGCTGTTTGTTTCCAAAAAAGCCCCTCTGAAAAATTCATCTGCTGAAGAAAACAATTCTGGTTTAAAAAAAAAAAAAAATGTAATTTAGATGTCATCCAGTCAAATTTTCTTACTAGCAAGTTCTAAATGTCAGCATAAACTTGCATCACATCAGCCATAGTAAAGAAAAAGAGAGAGAGAGAGAGAGAGAGAGAGAGAGAGAGAGAGAGAGAGAGAGAGTTGATGGGCTTATGTGACAAAAATCATAAATGATTTATTGATTAACTTTATTTTATTTTACATATGTGCATATATGCCTATAATGCAATTATCATTAGTTAAACACAGAGTTAAATAATGTCAGATCACATTAAATAAGTGCTTACTCAGTACATTTATGACATATTGTAAGGCTAATTATTATTGGAAGCCTGTTTTAAGGTCTACCATCATGTGATCTATAAAGCCAGTAAGACTCATACCCTTTGTTTTATGAGTGCAAAGAGCAAACCAATATACTGTATTTCTATGTATTTCATCTCAGAAATACCACATACCTTGAGAGTGGTATTTTCTCTTTTTACTTAAATAGGAAATCATCAGGATGTTTAAATAATTTTAAAAGATTTAAAATAACTCAACATATAGAGTAGCTACTTGTTCTTCTAGAGCACAGTACAGTTGTGATTTTTCAAAATAACTCTTAGAAATAACAGTGAGGACAAATACACAAAATTCAAATACACACAATGTGAAATGACAAGAGACACAAGACTGACAACGGAAATCAACAAGACAAGTGATCAGGAAACAAGAAACGCATGAAGCATTCAAACTATGGCAAAGCAAATCCAACACTGATATGAAATATAGTGATGAGGATTAACACAGTAATGACTTAAATAGAAAGTATGTCTAAATCGCATCAGAATTCAGATGAATTACCAACTCTAAGTGTGTGTTCACCTTTCACATTAAAACCTCAGACCACACAAAAACGTTTGTGTTGCTGTACTACAACCTGTGCAACAGGGGGCGTTCTTTTCCCACAGATTTTTAGTGGCAATAGTACAGATGAACAGAAAAAGAGAATATGGATGATTTTTTTTTTTTTTTTTTTTTTTTTAACTATAACACAATCGTTTGATTTTTTGAGTGTGATTTGTTGTGTGCTGCTTCAAATGTGACAACCAGGTGTGTTAAGCAGGAACTGTTTCCACCAGCGGTTTTCAGTCACGTCCCATCCTGATTCAACATGTACAGCTGCTCGATGAACTAAATACTGCTGAGCTGGGCAATAATTCAGTATAATTTCAAAATATATAGAGAGACAATATTCTCATCTTGTAAAGGAATTCACACTGTGAAAACTTTAAAGTTAAAGAACCATACCGGCCATTTTGCATGTTTCAGCCTAATATATTTAATTTTCATACATGCAATTTTACTGACAATCATTTCCCAAAGCATACTACTGGAACGGTGAATTAAATTTTTTTTTTTTTTCCTATCTTCCAGACTGCCATTGGTTTCAGTTCATTCTGGTNAATTAAATTTTTTTTTTTTTTCCTATCTTCCAGACTGCCATTGGTTTCAGTTCATTCTGGTACGCTATTAAAAATCAATTTATTGATACTTGAAACAGTCTTGGGATAGATAATCCATCATTGTGAATAAGACGTGTATTCAGGGTTTTTTTTGAAGTTATGTAATTTTAGCCTTTAAGTGCAATAAAAAGTGTGGAGTGAATGTATGTCTCCACCAAGGAATATAGTCCCAAAAGAAGACCTGCGTTTATCAAAAAATTTAAATGACCGTGACTTCAAAAGGCTGCATAACTATTAGCAGGCAAAACATCGATTTTTAAGATGGATGTATCGCTTGAATATTTGATTTTCAAGTGATAAGAGATTTTGCAAAATATCAGGAAAGCTGAATTACAGTTTTATCCTTTGGGAAATGATTATCAGTAACCTTACGTGTATGAAAATTGAATATAATTAGACTCAAACGTGCAAAATGGCCAGTACGATCTTTTAAGAACTTGAAAATTCTGGGATTTTTTTTTTTCATAAGAAAAAAGTGGGATGAGTTTGACTTTCTACCATGTGATTTTGCATACTTGCGCAGATATCATAACTAACTGATGAAATTAATTTGTCCATATCATCCAGCCCTATTGAGATTAAACGGCGTATGATGGCAAAACTGCTGTAACATAATAAAGAGAGGTCTGTTCAGCTTTTGCATTGACATAAGTGGACTGAAGACAGGCATGACACAATACATCACCACTGTAACTACAAGTGGATGATGAATTTCACAAACCCACACTTAAATTTGAGTCTATTTCATCTGTCAAACCTGTTTTTCACAGGTAATACTGTTTAGTTTTACTGACTTTTACTGTTGTGAGAATATTGCATCATGACTGTCACATGTTGAAATGAGAGTGCACCCCCCACCCAAACCAATGACAGTATGCAGTGGGTNTGACTGTCACATGTTGAAATGAGAGTGCACCCCCCACCCAAACCAATGACAGTATGCAGTGGGTGCTTGGAGGGCAGAAAGAAAGGTGCCAGGCACCAGGAGCTCAGCATGCAGGGTGGAGAGCAGCAGCAGCAGCAGCGATGGCAGCCGTTCAGTACACAGGCACAGTAAAGTACTCATGATGGGGCTGGAGGAGAGAAATGCACACAGCTTAGCAAACACGACAACGTGAAGAAACAGCAGCACAATCAGCCACTTCAGACATGCAGGAGACAGTGACCTAGACAAACTGCTTTCACACTCCTAAAGTCCTGCAGGTACTCAGACGAACGTCCCTTTCAGCTAGACCATCTAGTTTCTCATGGAGAGTTTCTTTGATTGGACCCTTGTGAAAAGCTGAATCATGATGATGGAGGTTCTTCCTGTCACAATTTTAAGCTAAATGCATATGTGTTAATGTAATGTAGAGCGACATTTGAGCAACGTCATTTTGTCCGAGATACAGATTATTTAGCTGGCATCAAACAACTACGGCTCCATCCTGTAGGTCTTCAGTGGTGACAAAACTCTGTTTGTTGGCTCAGACGAGGAGGTTATGTGTTCTGTTGGGTATTTGTCTGTCTTTCTGTGGGACTTGGGTCAAGGGAGATTTTAATCAATTCTTCCTTGACCCAAGTCAGGGGACATCCAAACCCAGAGAGGATTTTTTTTTTTCTGTTAACACTGAAAGTTAAGGCATTTGTACTCAAAAATTAAGACACCAATCTCAACGAAAGAATTCAGGCATTTGGGTCTGATGATGGATTATCAACAGGTGCAATTTAGACCAGATATGGGTACTGAGCCAATCTGGTGGATTAAAACACAGCAGGGACGGGTCACATTTATTGCATCACTGTACATTAAATAAGGCTAAAAACATGCATGCAACTACCATCATGTGGCAACTGAGGCTACGTTCACATTACAGGCCTTAATGTTCAATTCTGATTTCTTTAGTCAGATCTGATGTTTCTGTGTTGAAGGTTCACAACCTGTTTGTGACACTGGTGTGAACACGCTCCACCTGAAGAAAATCAGATCCACGTCAGCTTATAATGTGAACATAGTATAAGATGATGCTGATTCAGCAAGATAAAACGCTTTTGATAAACTGTCAACAGTTACAGATATAGATCCTTACAATGGAGTACAGTTTGCATGAAAATCTTTTTTTTTCCTTTTATTTCAAGGAATTGATAGACTGGCTTTATATTAGCAAAAATCAGGACAAATCAGGACTGTTGGGCCTTGGTGGAGCTATATTCTCTTGGTAAAATGTGTTCAAATTTTACTTCATATACACTGAGCTCAGAATATGGACAGAAAATCCCTGTGATGTTTCAGCTTTTCAGAAAGACAAACAAAAGAAAACCTCAATGAGAAAATGCAAAAACCTACTGGCAAAAAACAAACAAACAAAAACAAAAAACAAACAAACAAAAAAAACACTAACTCAGAAGTAGAGCGGGATCTGGCTGGTTATTCCTTAAAAGGATAGGTTTTCCTATGGAATATTTTTACCAGTCATCCTGTTTACCCAGAATGAGACAAATCAATGTTCTTTTAGCCTTTTGTCTGTTTTCTCAGTTTAAAAATATGCCCAACAATGATCTTAGCCCAGTTCCTGAATCTGCTTGCTAATTTGGTATAACTGTCAAAGTATCACTTACCCAAACTTCAGTTTCTAAACTCAATGAAATAAAGTTCTACGGATGATTTGGTAGTGTGGATACTGTCAATGAAATGTTACACACAATTGGGAAACAAAGACGGACATAGAAGGAGAGGCTTTGTTTTCAATACAAACACGTAGCTTCAGCTGTGGAGAAACTGTTACTACTGACAAGAGACCAGGAACGAGTGTCAAACTACACACGCTCATGATGACGAGAAACTGAGATGCTACAGACAGACGGATAAACAGTTCTGACTAGAGGCTCTAGTGGTACAGATGAGTCCACAGACACAAAGTATTCACCTCAAAGGGATTAATTCTGGAAAAGACCAGAGGATTCAGAGGCCATATTGGGGACCATGACACCTGCGAGGCAAACATTTTAGAACAAAATGAAAAGAATGACGCACCACTGATGAACTCAACTCTAAATCTGTCAGTAACCTACTGAGTTTGGAAGCATCGTTATCCCAATAGAATATCTGTTCACTGGAACCAAAGTAATGGCCAGCTCATGAGAAATTTTTCATTAAAGGCTAATTAAAATAGCTTCGTCCAAATCCCCCGTGGTATGCTTTCCATGTAATTACAGCACAATGCACTATTAAGGTCTTAAAGCTCAAGGCACTAATTCCAGATGCCCCCGAACCTAACTCCTACATTATGTTCACTATGCCATTTTTTTTTTTTCTAGACACTGACACATAAGAACATGTGAAAGGCATTGTGAAAGAGGACATTTTTTATGTCCCCTTCTATGAAAATTAGAGGATGGACTATGATTTCTTGTTCGTTCAATCTGTCCATTGATGACACAAATATCTTAGACAACACTCAGTACATCTAATTATCTAATTATCCTCTTTAGCCCTATGGGGGCGTTTACATGCATGTTAAAACTTCGATTATACACCAATTAAGGCAACAAATCATCATTTAAACACCAGAATTACTGAAATTGCTGTAAACAGACCTAAGTAACAGACCTAGATTGATCGTTTTATTCAATAATAACTAAATAATTAAATATTTACTAAATAATTCATTGTCTAATAAAGTAAGAAAACACTGCATGCATTTCCTCACCTGACGGACTGCCTGCATGCACCGATTAAACAGAAAGTCATGTCTATTCTTTTTATCCTATTAATTTCATTTATGAATATGGCTTGCTCACATTTTCTTTATTAATATTAAATTTAAATCAAATTAAATTTTCTTATTAATTCGTACAGAAAAAAAATTGGGGTATAGCGTGCATGAAAATGCACTGAATTTATGTTCTTCTGTGTTAAGTATCTCAGACACCAGTGGTATTTTAATCTTGATAACTAATTATCATTTTTTTTTTGTTTTTTTTGGCACTAAAATGGTCACACCTAATGCCTGCATTCTTTTGACAAAAGAGAAAATGAACAATCTGAAACATTCCAAAAGAAGTGTCTCATTAGCTTCATATCTATCTAGGCATTAATTAACAACAAATAATTAAAGGACCATACCACCCATTTTGCATGTTTGAGCCTAATATTAAATTTTCATACATCTTACATTACTGACAATCATTTCTCAGAGGATAAAACCGTATTTCCTGGTATTTGCAAAAATCAATGTTTTGCCTACTAATAGTTACACAGTCTTATGAAGTCACGGTTGTTTAAATTTTTCGATAAACGCAGGTCTTCTTTAGGGACTATATTCCCTGGTGGAGACATACATTCACTTTGTGCTTTTTAATTGCACTTAGATGCTAAAATTACAAAACTTCGAAAAAACTTGTTGTTCACGATAATGGATTACCTATCCCAAGAATGTTTTAAGTATCAACAATTGATTTTAATAGCATACCAGAATGAACTGAAATGGCGCTCTGGAAGGTATGAACATTTTTTTTTTTTTTTAACTCACTCAGTTTTTTTTAACGTTCCTGTAGTATGCTTTGGGAAATGATTGTAACGTTCCGTGTATGAAAATTGCATATATTAAGGTCAAACATGCAAAATGGGTGGTATGGTCCTTTAAAATGCTAAAATGGACAAACGGACATTTTTCATGATACACAATGGAACCAACAAACAGAATCATTAATCCATGCAATTTCATTTAATGCTGTTAGTAAAATGACAAGATGAGGTTAGAGCTCACACAGGCAGCATTGATCTCTCATTAATCTACAAGAACAAGCACAAATTGTGTTTCAAGTTATAAAACTACAATTTGACTTTGTCAATTTTGTACTAAAAATTGTCAATTTTGCACCATAAAATGATGCACCAAAGTTACGTAAAGTTTAAACTTTATGTATTGTATGTGCCAGCAGCTTCCACCGAACTGAACAGATTATGTGTTGGATTATGCCGCCTGTTGGTGAACCTGAGTGTGTTCAGACATGACCGAAGCGTTCGCATCTGAGCTCATGTCTGCTCATGACTGTTTACGTACGTCATGCGTTCTTCACTCAGTGTTACGGGGTAGCCATATTGATAGAAATATGCAGGTAAAAAGTCCATGGCACGCAGCAGAAACCCATGCTGA
The DNA here is from genome assembly GCA_014773175.1 of Lucifuga dentata. Lineage (NCBI taxonomy): Eukaryota > Metazoa > Chordata > Actinopteri > Ophidiiformes > Bythitidae > Lucifuga > Lucifuga dentata. The sequence continues at coordinate 60,948 of VXCM01001787.1, forward strand.
CTGACTGCATCAGTCTCTTATTTACCAAAACGCCTGAAGACATGAACTCTAGGCCCTTTACAAGATCTCCTCATTTGGCAAACTTCCCCAGTCTTCACTCTGGCTCTATGAATACAGAATTGAGCCAATCAGAGACCTCCCTCCCTTTCTCACAGGACAAACGTGACCTGGAATTCTCAAGAAACTGGGGAAAATGATAACATGTAAGATCACCGTACATTATATTCACTACAGTACAGCTACCTAATGGTCCTTCATAATTGTTCTTAAGGATGACGCTCTTAACGGTGCAGTAAACACCACACACTGAATGGTTATGGGCTGCATTCCCATTTCTTAATGCTTTTCACCTCCATGGGTCATTTCACTATATAATTTAGGTTACTTTATTTACGCTTATGCCCTTTGTTCTATAGGCTACATATTAGTGTGTGTTGAGTGTTTGAACATTGCTGCCAACGTGCTTTTCCTGACATTTCTTTTCACAGCATAGTAAAAAAACTAAACTCTGATGTACAGTACATACAGTAGTATAGATTGTTTTACTGGGAAAATCTACCAAACATTTCAAGAAAACCAAAACAATATTTTTAGGTTAATTAATCATAATTGTCAATCATTACCTCCTATGACAATAACTTTTTCAAATTGTCTCCGTTTGTCCAGTTATTTACAGCTATCATATAGAAAAATGGCTTGCAAAAGGGTTAAATGTGGATTTTTCTTTAATTTGCATGCAGTTTCACATTATTTTGTATTATAATTTAGAATTCTAGATTTATTTCTCCACTGGATGTTAATGGGGATATCTATCAGTGGTCTGATTTTGCTCATTAGGAGTGGCTTTTTGGCTCCCTAATTTACTAAATGTTGAGTAAAATAATTGGGCAAAAACCTCACTAGACCAAAACTGGACTGTAGTGTAATTCCAAACATGCATATATGCCCATTTCTTTTATCTATATTCAACTTTAAAACCTGCTTTTACAATATTATCCTTACAATTTAACAGGTTAAAAGTGGGTTGCTTTGAAATAATAAATGAAGTTACAGAATTTCACAGCTGTTTGTCATATTGAGAAATTATGAGACCACTGGGTAAAAATATCTAAATGATGCTACATTCAAGCTTTTGGTCTCAATATACAGCATGACATCAAAAATCTTAAATTGACAGAACTAATTTTACACTGGATGAACTCAGCTGTGGTGCTGTGACCAGTGTTTGTCAGCGTACTGATGAATATGCTAATGTTCACAATCATAACCGTGATGATGTTGTTTTGCTTCTGCAGACTCCTCATGTATTGTAGAGCTGAGAGGCTCGTGAGCTCTCAGGAAAGCAAAGAGGTTTGTTTGTCGCCTGCAGCTTCATCTCCCCTTAATCCAATCCTTAACAACACTCATAAGATTGTTAAGAATGCGTAAAGTGTAAAACTATTTGAGATATTTTGCTGACCCAGAAAGAGAGAACAATCTTTTCCAACTATATGCTATAAAATCAACAAGCAGTAATGAAGTCAATTTGTGTACAGTAGTGTTACACCTTTCCCATTTCCCAATTTAATCTCCGCAGAGATATATAATACTTCATTACAAATCAGATGATCAATCAGAATTACATCAGATGGCAAAATAAACTTCTCTCTTGTCTGTCAGTAAAAGACAGTAAAACTCATAAGTAATAAAATGACTGAACTCAGTGTTATTCCCTGAAGACTGACCAAAGATTTCAAATATCCGTCATAGAGATACAAACACTAAAAATCTGGCCTGCTTACTGCTGTGGCTTTTTAATCCCTTCACTCACAATATTACCATATAATGCACACATATTGTATGACCAGCACTTACATGGTTTGATTCTGAATATAGCATTTCTTATTATTGAAGGTTCTGCCACTGTAACAACCTTAATGAATGTCTCAGAGTGAAATTAAGCAGAAAATATTCCCTGCTAAATTCATGCTGCTTAATATTGTTACTGCTGCTGCAATTAATTATTTCTTGTAGATATGCTGCTAATGGAAAGTTATTGGTTAATGCCTGAGATTACAGCTACGTGATTTCATGGCTTATTAGAGACATCAGAGTTGAAGTTAGTACGAGGCAGAAAAACACACCAGTAACGTCAATATCTCTAGTATATTCACTTCAAATATTGCTGTCGCTGGTATGTTGTTTCTGTCTTTAGAGCTACTTCTACAGCTACTGATCTAATACTACATTAAGGGTTATTTGGTTTTGCACAAACTGTACCTGCAAACAGTCGCATCTGAAAGTCTATGTTCTGTAAATCACAAGAGTAAAGATAAACAGGCCACAGGTCAGCTGAAATCAAAATCAAGAAAACTAAATTAAAGACACAAGCCAACAAAAAGAATTACCACAAGTGGGGTGCAGAACATGTATCAAATATACTGTAAGCTACAGCAATCAACACTAACATCATTAGAGCACTAATGAAATTAAAGATTGGAGTGGTCATCAAAAATCCACACTGAGAAAATGTGGAAAGAGGACAAAAAAAAAAAAAAAAAANAAAAAAAAAAAAAAAAACGAAAAAAAAAAAGGGTTCTCAGTCATCCAGGTCGTTGGATATCTAGCAATAATCCACTGAAAGTCATTCTCAAAACTAAATGCTGGTTTACTGCCCAGCACTGACTTAAAACTGGATAAACTACTTGGATGAGTGGCAAGGTGTCATCAAAACTAATATAAATGCTAAATATTAACCATCCCAAATGATCAGACACGCAGACTCAATATTCCAGGGGTTAGAGAACTCGTTACAACTCTTCAAGTTAATGAGCTGGAATTTATTAAAGCAACATAAAGGTTGGAGCCTCTCTGCCATTCCTGCTACTTGAGTTTAAGTTTGGGTTTTGTTTTTAGATATAATGGGGGTAATTCATAACAACACACACCAACTACAAATCCAATTCTTCAGTACAAGTCTGAGCTGCAGCATATTTAAATGATTGCTTCCTAGTGTCAAAGCAAAATGACCATTTCAAATCAGGAAATTAATTAATTCAATTCTCTGCTTCAGTGTATTTCCCAACTGGTAGAAATGACAGAAAAGACAAAAATGCTAAAATAAATAAATAAAAATGGGGAAAACAACAGCAGAATCAGTCAATGTGGTAAAGAGATGGACTCGAACTAGAATGTGTGTGAGAACAGATCAAATTTAAATAAACTATTCAAATAAACTGACTTATATACACACTACAGGCAAGATGTTTGAGGCCACCCCCAGATTAAAAAAAAAAAAATCATCAATCCATTGTTTGTTTTAGAATTTATTGCACAGGAAATGACAAAAATATATATAAATGTAACTAATCAGTTTTCAAGAATTTGTCATCATCAAGAGCACCTTATGTAGCCACCATGGCTTAAGAAATGATTTTTAATGCAGGCATGCCCAGTCTGTATTAGTGCACTGGTACTCCAGTTGTGTTCCAACTCCCTTGCCCAAACTCCCTTGTTGATGTGTTTAAACATTCAATTCAATAGCTGCTGTCTGCCTTCTCCCAGATCATTTTGGGATTAACTTGCTACACAGTCTGCTCATGCTAAATCTGTGGGGGATGGCCTCAAACTTCTGGCCTGTAGTGTCGATATATATGAAATTTATTGCTCACTAACAAATTTGTGGGGCAAATTCATTTTGGAATTGCAAAGAGAATAAAATCCATTTCACCCAGAATTCACACCGGTCTGAAACAGGTCTCAATTTTTGCATGATGTTTTATTTAATGAATAGCTTATCCGGCATTCAAATGAGGAAATAGAGTCGTAAGGTAGTCTGTTTCAGTGCAAATGATAAACGAGGCCGTAACTGATTTCTATGATGAGGGAACATGGTTGTGTAATGCTGTCTGCACTTACTAACACTTTACATCTGGTGCTGTTTTATGAATGACCCCAAATGTCTTTTAAGTGCAAGGAGATTCAACACACATCACTTTAGAACTTACCTGCTACAACTCATACTACTTAGCCAAAGCACCAATCTAAAACAGATGTTATTCACTTTAGGGAAGTACTGTATTTTTCACACTCCTTAGTGATTTTACTTCAGTGTATACATGAAATGTCTGCAACATTGATACTCGTGTTTTCTTCGCTACTCTGTAGTCTAGAATTTGTGTGGAATTGAACTCAGGAAGGAGTATTTACACAGACACTCTTGCCGCCTCGGTTCCAGCTGACTTTCTCCATTTAACCTGACTTTGTTCAGATGCAATGAGACACACCTGCACATGAATAATGCAGACTGAGGGAGATTACTAATGAAGCGAGAAGAAGATAAGAAAAATACAGCAATAGAATGAACTTTTTTTTGTTATTCCCAGTTCAATTTCATTAGACGCCTTACCTCCTGTAGCAAATCCGCCTGCTCGATGGCCTTCAGTACATTCTTTTTGGACGTCTCTTGAGCTTCCCCACCCAGCAGGAACTCATCCAGAATGAAGTAGGCCTTCTCAAAGTTGAAAATTATGTCTAACTCACAAACCTGTTTAACGGAGATGAAAAAAAAGGCAAATCACGAAATCATGAATATGAATCTGGGCTCAATGGGTAGCAAATATGTGATTACCTACAGACTGGATACACAATATAAAAGTGAGAGGATGGAGGGAAGCAGAAACATACGCTGCCAAAGTATTTATCCAGCAGCTCCACATATCTGTGGATGATCTCCAGCGTGATGAGCTCATTATCCTGATCCTCTATGGCGCAGCAGAAGTACAGGCTGGCATATCTGCAACACAATGACAAACCAGCCAACTTCATCTTGACAATCCACATAAAAAAATAACAGTAATGACAGTAAACATAAGAGAAAATCTTGTGTAAACTGCAAAGTCAACCTAACAAAGTGAAGAGCTGACTGCAGGTTTAGCACTGAGATGAGAGAGCCGAGTGATGAACCGTCTCTCGCTGTAAATGTGCTGACGGAGCGTTTCTCTGTTGTGAAGCATCGCTGTTTACAGTGTACAGGGCATTCATGCTTGATGCAGAAGACTGTATCAGTTCAGCCTCATTCTGCTGCGGTTCTTTATCCCTGATAATCTCTGAGGCATGTGATGATTGGCTAATAACAGAGTCAGGCACTTGATCCTTCAGAACCAGCAGGGTCAAGGAGGCCATTGTTTGCTATACTGTAGAATACAGGATAAGCCTAAATTAATGAAGCAGATCCCAATACAACCACAGTTGAGAGGACTGAAACTTGATTTCCTTAAAGGACCACACCAGCCATTTTGCATGTTTGACCCTAATATATTCAATTTTCATACATGTTACGTTACTGACAATCATTTCCCAAAGGATAACACTGTATTTCAGCTTTCCTGATATTTTGCAAAATCTCTTAATCTTTCAAAATCAAATATTCAAGTGATACACCCACCTTAAAAATCGATGTTTCTCCTGCTAATAGTTACGCAGCCTTATGAAGTTACGGTCGTTTCAATTTTTCGATAAACGCAGGTCTTCTTTGGGGACTATATTCCCCGGTGGAGACATACATTTTTTCCTGTGTAGTTCTGTGGTGGATCAGTCAGTAGGACAGATGTCCCACCTATAAGTGAATTTTACAGCTGTTACGATTTGGAACAATTGCATTTTCATATTTTTCCTATTAATTTTGAACAGCGCAGGCTATGGCTAACTGCAATCCAACATCCAGAGTATGGTGTCAGTACACCGGTGGCCGTAATACAGATGTTATGAGTTTGTAGCGATCATTTCACCGTTCAGATCACTCCGAGCTTTTTATTGTGCTTAAACGCTAAAATTGCGTAACTTTGAAAAAAAAACAAAACACTGAATACACATCTTGTTTGCAATGACAGATTACCTATTCCAAGAACGTTTCAAGTATCAACAAGTTGATTTTAATAGCACATCAGAATGAACCGAAACCAATGGCGGTCTGGAAAATAGGAAAAGAAAAATTTTTTAATTCATCGTTCCAGTAGTATGCTTTGGGAAATGATTGTCAGTAACTTTACGTGTATGAAAATTGAATATATTAGGCTCAAACATGTAAAATGGATGGTATGGTCCTTTAACGATTCCAGTTTGATTAACTTTCCTGCTTCATTTTAACGGAGGAACAAATTTTAAGTCATACTGAAACGGTTTCATGGTCCACATCCTCGTCTGCCGTTTCTGCAAGTTGCAGCCATGCTCTGGAAACATCACATGGTCAGATCATTTCTCTATGGAAGCGTGCCAGTAAGACAGAAACAGGAAGTAACAGTAATGTGCGGTTACATCGGAAGGTCAAAGCATTTGAACCCAGTGTGGAGGTGTAACTTGAGGAAGTTCTGCTGACTTGAACATGACTTTGAAACGTGTCTTTGCATCCTCATATTAGTGTCAGGATTATAGCAAAGTAATCAATACACTTAATAAGACACACTTATTGTTATCAACATGTGCTCATTTTGTGTAATTTGCATGGATGGATATCATTAATTATGTTTTGTTGCATTTGAAAAGTCAAATTTGCATAAGTTTTCATGTAAATCAACAAAGTAAACCAGTAAATACAAGGAGGAAGACAATGCAGTAAACAGGTTTATTTAACTGTGTTTGCTAAGCTAAATGCAGATTACAGACAGGATATGCTGACACTATTATCTCTTTACGGCTACCTTATGTTGTAAAAAGCTTCTTCCTTTTACGCAATTTCATACTCAACCCTCAAAAAATATGATTCTCATTGTTTGATTTTTGCAAGCTCATGTCACAGTTAGTGTTCAATGTCACTGTGGTTTCAGTGAAAATGAGCTTTTATACAACAGCTTATGAGTTTAGGACTTATTAAAAGGATTTTACATGCAAGATGAGATGTTGTAATGTGTGTCACGAAGGACCAGAAGCTTGCGTCAGGTTACACTCTCAATTACCAAATATCATGGAAATTTAATCTAGTTTAAAAAAAAAAAAAGTCAGCAAGGGATATAAGCCATGGGCAAATGATTCAGCCTATTATGCAGATGAATTTGCATCTGCATCAGAAACTAGTGTGTAATCCACATAAGCAGCTCTGTTAATATCTCCACAACTTTACTCTGAAACAGGCAATTAACTGAAACCAGCCAGGAAGAACAAGGTAAGAATTCTGGGAATCTGGATTCATATTTCTGTCACTTGAACCGCTGGATCTGTTTCAGTGCAAGATTCAATGTCGTGTCATATTGTAGCCTTTTAGGAAACCGGCAATATTTCATATTTGAGTTCAATATATATACCTACATTCACATTAGTTTACTGACAAACATTTTCCACAATATACTACCAGAGTAAATTTTAGAATTTTTAGGTACAATATCTGATTAAATGGATTCATCCAAACCCAGTCCACAGCTCATGGATAGAGTTAGAACAGACAGAATGTAACAACATCAAACTCTCAGATTTACCTTTTATATCTACAACCATTAGACGCCATACCTGCTTTAAAAATCCACTGATCTCTTCCACTCTGACAGCATGGTGGAAAATTCTTGAGATTACAAATTCACAAATGGAATCCTGCATGTATGCCCCTATTTGGCATAATCCAGATTTCCAGATTAATAAATCAACTCTTCACTTCAGCACATGGGAGCAAAAAGGAATCACACATCTTTATCACCTCTTTCAAGACAACATGTTCATGTCATTTAAAAAACTTATGCAGAGGTTTGGAATCACAGGAGGAAATTTTCTTCATTACCATCAAATAAAACATGCAATTAAGACAAAACTTCAAACACGTCAGTGCCCACCACAACCGCCTACATTTGTGAAAGAAATCACAAACCTCTCCCCAACGAAAAAAACTCTGACTAAGGTATATAAATTAATTTCATGCATAGACACTTCTATATATTTACCCAGTTCAAAATGGGAAAATTTTAGAATTTTTTTTCCCTACCTTCCATACTGACACTGGTTTGAATTTGTTCCAGTACACCATAAAAATCAACTTGTAAAGACTTCAAACATGCTTGAGATAAGTAATCCATCTCAACAAACACGATGCGTATTAAAATTTTTGTTGAAGTAACTTTATTTAACCAGTTTAACACAGAGCTGCATGGAAGATAATGTATGTCTCCGCCAGGAAATATAGTCCCAGCAGAAGACAGCTTTTACTGAGAAATTTAAATGGCTGTGCCTTCTACAATCCTGCATAAGTATTAGAAGGCGAAACACTGAATTATAAGGTGGGTATATCACCTCAGCTTTTGATTTTGAAAGATCAGGGATTTGGCAAAATAACAGGAAAACTAAAATACGGTTTTATGTTTTGGAAATTGGTTGTCAGTAATGTAATGTTAATCAGGGGATGGTATTTATTTTTCTGAAATATTCAAAATGGGTCCTTTAAACATCAAACTGCATCAACTGCAATTGTCACTGCTGAATTAAAAAGAAATTGCATCCTGAGTTGGATGAGAGGCATTAAATGTACNAAAAAAAAAAACCCAAACCAAAAAAAAACAAAAACCTGTGTATTACCTGTTAAATGACTCCTTACTCTTTCTCCTTAAGGCAAAAGCGTTGGAAAATTAATGATTCTTCAGCCCTTTATTTTGACTTAGAACATTCTGTATTGAATCACTCTTCTGTAAATAATTACTCGTTTGGTCTTGGAGCTCTTTGCTATCTTTTCTCTGTTATGCTTTTGACATTACACAAAGGTATTTGTTGTTTCTGACACATAACTGTTATATCAACACTCCTGACATTTTGATTCTCGATTAAATGCTGGAGTCTCGGCTAAATAAAAAGCCTGTGTTTTCAGTCTGGCTGAGGCGATGAAGCAAAGTCACGGACTGGTCAGCACCTCAGTGCCATGTGGGGGTCATTCGGGGTCACCAATACTCTTCCTGAGCATCTGTTGGCATGGCAACAGGATATAATGAGGCTAAAATAAATTTTGTAGTCTGAGTGCTCTGATCATGTATCCATCTCTTTGAAAACGCTCTGTCTGGATTCTCCTGCTCAGCCATATCATGAGTGACAGGTCTATGAATTGCCCAGGGAAGTGTGAAAATTCTATTCAGTGTGCGTTCAACCAGAAAACATTTTGTGAATACACAAACCAAATTCTACCTACCTCTTGTATACAATCTTGAGGTCTCTCCACTCTAAGAAGCTGCACATTTTGGGCTTTCGTGCCAGGACTGTCTGGACCAACTCTCGGGTGATTTTCTTTTTCTCCTTATCAGACAAAGGCACGTACCATTTCTGAAGCCGGAGCTTACCTTGCCGGCTGAACAGAAGCATGAACTGCATCTAAAATTAAGAGATGGAGGGAAAAAAAAGAAGGGCTACAAAACACAATAAGGGATTTGTGTATGTGTGTGTGTGTGTGTGTGTACAGGTCTGGAGCATCAAAAACATTCTGCAGAAAGAGCAAACACGAACATGTCTCATCACTTGATATGTGATGGTTAAATGTAGATAAGACAAATTCAGGAGATTCTAATATTTAGGAGGTGCAGATGAAATGACCAACATGTAAAGTATGATGCATTTAATCAAGACACAGATACCAAATGTCAATTAAAATATAAATTATGGGGGACATGCCAACAAAATTACTGTTAAGTTACTTGGTTATGGTCTTTCAGGTGTCAAGATAAACACAAACCGGCGTTTATGCGGGATCTAATTCAGGCTGAACTGTTAATACGGCACAAAGTAATGCATGTTTTCATTAAACGATTCACTGAAACAGATACAAGTTTCATTTTAACTCCAAATCCTTAAAATTACGACCAAAACAAGATATAACCTGACGCCAAACGGAAGTATCATTAACACCGTTATTCAGCGGTAAACCTGGTTCACATCAACCTGTTCAGCCTCCGCCTGGCTGAGTTTAAACGTGACATTAAACGAAACTTACATATAGGTTTCCGTTCCAATAATACAACAGAAAATTCTGGGAAGTACTTACCTTGAATACTGATAATAACACTGAAATCTCCCTCTGAGGAAATTAACCACCCGACGCCACCCTGAAACACGGCCAGCTGTCTCCTAGCTTCTCATTGGCCAATAAAGTGCTTACAAGCGTGTTCATTGGTCAATGTTTTTGGTAGTTCCCGCCTATCTATGCGTTTTAACTTCACATCGAGAATCTCATTGGTCATTGTATCCATCAATCAAACCCCACGGAGCTCGTGCTAACTGAACGTCATCTTCAGACTCAGAAGCTGAACGTGAGATTTTTTATTTTTTATTTTATTTTATTTTTTTTACTGAGTGTTTGAAATAGAGGCGGAATAATGGATAGGTGTTTTACTTTCATAAGAACAATTTTTCTACTAGTTCGATTTCCCTTTTGTGAGCAAAGCCATCCAAATTACTCTGATAAATCTTTATTAAATCCCATTTTAGTCAGGGAGAAGAAAACAATAAACATTGTTTGATTTTGTTCACTTCACTTATGGGAATTATAATAATAAATTAACATTTTCCACTATCAGAATTAAATTGTTCAAACAGGAGATCACTTAATAATATAATTGGAAATATAATATAATATATAATAGGAGATCACTTAATAATATAAATGAAAAGACAAAATGTTATTGGCTTACAAACACCAGAAACCTCAGGAAATACCTTTTGAAACAATGCACATTTATCCTTCAAACTTTTTTATTTTCCACATATTTTATTGCCAAATATGTGGGGATTGCACCTTCTGTAATCAACAGAAAGAAGGCTATTGTTCATTTTTTTCCCCCCCATTGTAACATTGTAATAAGAGTATTTTGGCCTACCTCTCATGTTGTTTACCTTTAAAACATATTTGTATATTTTCATCATGAGAATAATTGTTTTCATTTCGTTGCCATTTTTTTTATTTAAATGCATTGCATGTAAAATTTGTGAATTTAAGTATGTTTTATTTGATTGCTCTTCAGATGTACTACAATTTATGTGCTATGATTTGTCTTAATAAAATTCTTATAAAAAAATCAATGTGCCACAACCATAAATGATATATAGTATTACTATAGCACAAGGAGACAATAAAGTAAGATGTGACCAAAGTTGTATTTATACGGCTCTGTACTGGAATTGAAATGAAGCTGGAGGGGCTTGCTGCCTTTTCATATAACTGACACTTTAAGACAGACAAGCAAGTAAACCCATGCAGATAGAAATGGGTAAGCCAAAAGTAAAACAAACCTTTAAAATAAGAAATAGATCTTTCTAATGAGGAACATTTTCACTAGTCATAGCAGGAATAACACTAATGATGGGTCTGTTTCTTGTGCATTTGCCAATAAGTCAGCATACACAATATCAGGGCACTGGCACTGGTACAACTAAATGTCATGCAGTGATAATTAATGTTATTAGTTATATTTGTGTTTGACAAGTCAAAATGTCCACTGTGAGAAAGATCATTAAAATGCAAAAAGGGAAAAAGCCACGTCATGTTCCAGAAACCACAACCAATATGATGCAGTGTTCTTCCTAGTCGAGTAAGTCTGCTTGACCAAATAGCTCATTAGTTCATGCTCACTCACTCACTCACTCACTCACTCACTCACTCACTCACTCTATCTATGCAACCATTCATTAATATCACAGAAAAATACAATCATAATAATACTACAACAAAATTTGATGAAGGTGCCAGAGCCATTTTTGGTTGCAGGTTCTGGCACAGCTTCACCTGCTGGTAAGTGCATGGAGCAGAGAAGTAATCCTAAGGTAGAAGACTCCAGTAACACTTGTCATCTTGAAAACATCTTTATTTAAAACAAACCAACGTGTTTTGGCTCAAGGCCTTCGTCAGGTTACCAAAGGTCACTGAGTTTAACACGTACAACACCAGTTACAACAAAGATTTTGAGTATAAAGTGAGGATGGATAACACATGAACACACAGTAGCAAAACCAGCCTTGCTGCATGATGTTTTGCAAAGGTGGGACCAAGTCTTTTTTTATTTTTTTGCAAATCACAAGTAATTCTCAAGTCTTGGCTTGTCTATCTTGACTTGTGATTTGACTTGTTATTTGCCTGTCTTCACTTGGGACTTGTTGCCAAGAGACTTACTCCTGACTTGCAAATCATTGACTTGGTCCCGCCTCTGATGTTTTGAATTATAAAAATTATGATAATCTCTGGTTCCTGTGAATCGGAGGTGAACGTTTGTGTGTCTAACATCCACGCTATTTAAACAGTTGAGTGGGTTGTGAAGCTGAAGGATTGGGGATGCGATCCCTGCCAAGAAATAAACTCATTCCTGATTCATGAGGTGATGATGATGTATTTGCCATAAGTACTGTATAACAGACAAGGCAAGGGGAAGCATTTATGTAAGGGCCAATAAAGGGTATTAGATAAGGCCATCAGAGGCCTGTGGATTAGATTAATCCAATCCACTGGCATTGGGTTTCACACACGACATCCCAGCAGAGTTGAGGAAGAAGATGGAGGTCGCTGCTCGTGTTGCTGTGCTCTTCCTCTTGTTTCTGTCCCCTGGTAAGTCACTATGCAGCTACGCAAGAGATATAATAAAATCATGATGCACTCTGTCTTAAAAACTTATTTTAATATGATCTTTTTGCAGCCTGCTGAGTAAAGCAGTGTACACAGTTTTTGCTGTAATATAAGCAAACGCCATTACATTTGCTTTCATTAAGCAGTTTTGTCTTGTGAATATCAATAAGTTGAAGTTTTTTCTTCACTGTTTCTTTAAGCAGTTTTCTTCCAACCATATCAATCATGCAAAAGAATTGGGGATATTTAATGAAATTGTGATACTCATCTGTTATCACATTTGTCAACAGTTCATACACTTATTCATCAAAATGTTTTAGACATTTCATTTTTCCTGTTTAATCTTTTGTACTTCTTCTGTTAAATTTGGTTTTAGGTCACACATTATATTTACCACCTGTTTTTAATTTGCATTTCATGCATCCACTAATGTGTTGTAGCCCTGATTGCTGTTCACTCACAGGAGGTATGTACCAATTAGCAAGACACTCAAATAAGTGTGATTTTAACTGACTTTAAATAAAACTTTGGATTAACTCTGTCCCCTGTCTGTCCTTCAGGAGGAAGAGGTCGCTCAACAGGAAGAGCTACAAGAGGAGGATCAGCAGGTTATTGAGACGTGGACTCGGAACGTAAAAGCGTGCACATGTGATTGTGAATCTGCGGAGTCACCAACACGGATCCCCGCTGTCATCTCTCCAACCTTAAAGCTGCCATCACCTCAGAAACACCTGCTGACCTGCATGCCAGGTGAGGTGATTCTGCCCGGGTCAGCTGACCTGGAGTGTTAAAGAGCATCACAGACATGAAGATTAATGGTGGGTGGTCAGCTACTATGTTTTATTTTTTATTTTAATTTTTTAATTTTTTTTTTTTTTTTTTTTTNATGGATTACGTGGCTGATAGTAATTGGCTGTGTCCTCATTTCCACTCAGCATAATCTTGGCTCCATCTGTGCATCTCTGCGATGTTTTACAATCACCAGCTTCCACTAAGATCTTAATAGTTTTGATGATGTTATACTGCTGAAAGTGATTTTAGCTTTGCTGAGCTGATAGCAGTTTGTGGTAAGAAAGATCTGGGATGTTTCTGTGAATTAGAAGCCTGGACTGGCACACAGCAAATGCTGCTAGATAATCTCATTACCTGTGCAGCAATGTGAGGAGCAGATTAGAAAGCTCAAAGTAGGGCATGCCCTTCACCTAATGCAGGGATGGGCACAAGGACGGGGCCCAATAAAATTTCATTCTCATGGTCAAAGGGCCACATATTAAATAATTCAAAAATTACTGTGAACTTAGTACATACCTGTCAACACTGAGCTTTGAAAATAAGAGAGATTTTCTGGGACACAAGTCCCCACCACCCCAGCCCCCCAGACCTGACCCAACCCGACCTTATGCTCTCACTGAAAGCTTTGCATGGAATTGGTGGAATGGATGGTAGTAAATACAGCATCAGTAATGACCGAGCGCCCTCTGCTGATGGGTGGTGGTAATAACAAAGGAAAACATTTTTATAATTTTCATTTTTATTAATTGAGAATTCATCTGAAGGCCTCATAGATTTAAGGTGTGGGCCATATCCGGCCCACGGGCCACCACTTGCCCATGTCTGCCCTAATGGCATGACAGTGCACAGAGCGGCATACATCAGATGATTTCATGAGCATCTTGATTCACTTATTATGTAAGTCTGTGGAATGAGTAAAGAGCTGCAGGGAGACTCATTTTTTCATGTTTTGATCACTACAGGCAGGAAGCCAGGTTAGAACATTTTGTTTATTAGAGAACTAGACGGGCACATATGAGCTCATATCTGCACCATGACCAAACAGGCCTAGACAAAATTTGTCTTGTTCCAATATGATGGCCTAAAAAGGAAGGTAACAGGTATAATAAACATTCTATTTTTGTGGCTCTATCTCTATAACTATAAAGGATCGTTTGCATTATCTGTTGCATGTTTTGAGCCTTATTTGTAACTGTACAGCAGTTCTATTAATGTGCCCCCATCCAACCATATAGTTTAGTCACCAGATCAGCACATATTGATATTCTACAATGAGATAAATATGCCAGTTTTTTTCCTCTGAGAATGGTGTATTATTTTTGAAGAAACCGATAATAAATTTCAGAAAATGCCCTATTTTGCAATGTTAAGAAATCTTAAAAATAAATAAATAAAATAAACAAAATTCCAGGTTCTGCCTCTGGATTGGATCAGACCAAAGTTTTTTAATTTCCAACCATCATTTAATAATGTGTAATGTAATAGAGTACAGGATAGGATTTCAACTTCAGTGAATTCAAAGTTCAGGTCAAGTCTCAAGTCAAGTTACTTCAGGTCTAAACTGCATTGCAGTATAATACACAGAAAGGCCTTATCCATTACCTCCATTACTAAGACTTCCCCCCCCACCCCCAAACNAATACACAGAAAGGCCTTATCCATTACCTCCATTACTAAGACTTCCCCCCCCACCCCCAAACCATCCTCCAGTCACCCTCATATCCTTTCTTCCAAATGCAGTAGGCTCCTTAACAAACTCAACCAAGAAAATGTCTTTTATTGTATACAAGGAACCATATTGACTTGTTTTTAACATACTTGTTTTTGTGTTCTATGTTTTATGCTGTATGTGTTGCATGTACTGCTTGAGTTGTGATGTCCATCTAATGTCTTTATGGTGAGACCAAAGCCTAATTTCCAGCATGGCTGGACAGTAAAGGTACTGAGGTGTTGAATAAAGATATTGAATTGAATTGATTCTGTTCACAGATCAAATCACTTCTGCCAGATGTTTTAATAGATTAATCTTGGCATCGAGGGTCTTGATGTCCAGTCAGAGTTTATGATCCATTTAAAGTTTTGATGAAACAATAAACCTCATGTCTGTCCTTCACAGAATGCCCCTATCATAGACCTCTAGGGTTTGAATCTGGATCTGTGACATCAGACCAGATCAGCTGTTCTAATCAGGATCAGTACACTGGCTGGTACTCCTCTTGGATCCCTTACAAGGCTCGCCTTAACAACCAGGGCTTTGGGTAAGATATGAAACAACACATTTGTGAATATCGCAACACCTGCATACACATTCTCTTCTTTTATTTATTTATTTATTTAACCTTTATGTAACCAGGAAGTTCACTTGAGATTCAGAATGTCTTTTGCAAGGGAGACTCGGCCAAAACAGCAGCTGCATACAAAAAGTTGCACATGTTGCACAAATAACATAACAATATAACAGAACACTATGACAAGATGAAATTACATGTACGATAAAAAAAAAAAAATAGACATTAAAAGCACAAAAACACACAAACACAAGTCAAGTTGAAGGAATCCCATAACAACTAAGGAAAAACAGGAGAAAGATTCAGGTCACAGTATCTTTTACAATTAATTTAAAATCAGACAGTTAGATAAGAGAATTAATTCATTTTTAGGTCTTTTTGGAGACAATTCCAGCTAGTTGGGGCATACTCCATAAAAGATCTTTTACCAGTCTCAGTAGGGGTTTTGGGAATAACCAACTTTAAATAATCATCTGACCTCAGGTGACGAGGACCGTGACGTTTCTTTTTTAGACAACATAAATAAGCTGGCATTTTCTGGTAGGTGCGCTTGGCTCTCCAAGTACAATGATCAGCACCAGTGGTTCCAGATCGACCTGAAGGAGGTGAGCGTGGTCTCTGGCATCCTTACGCAGGGCCGCTGTGATGCTGATGAGTGGATCACGAAATACAGCATCCAATACCGCACGGTTGAAAATCTGAACTGGATTTACTACAAAGACCAGACAGGCAACAACAGGGTAAGTGTTTTTTTTTTTTTTTTTNTTTTTTTTTTTTTTTTTGTCCACCCTCATTTATTTACACGTGAAGTAGATATTAGAAAAAACCTCTTAATATAATGTACTTCATTAAAAGAACACTTGTATGCTTAAAACAATTCATTAAAATACAGTTAACATGACTATAAAAGCTGAAAGACATTTTCTAAATTGCTATGTGACCTTTGCAATTATAAACATGCATTAATGTTCCTGCACGCATGGAACACCCACCCACACACACACACACACACACACACACACACATGTTCTCATTACTTCTCATTACCTCTTCTCAGGACTGTGTGGGTGTATGTGCACACCAAGCTTGATTTATTAAATCAAGCTTAATTTATTAAAGGACCATACCATCCATTTTGCATGTTTGAGCCTGTTATATTCAATTTTCATACGTTATGTTATTGACAATTATTTGCCAAAGGACAAAACTGTATTTCTGCTTCCCTGATATTTTTTTGCAAAATTTCTTAATCTTTCAAAATCAAATATTCAAGCAACACACCCACCTTAGAAATCCATGTTTCACCTGCTAATAGTTATGCAACCTTATGAAGTCACGGTTGTTTAAATTTTTCTATAAACACAGGTCTCCTTTTGGGACTATATTCCCCGGTGGAGACATACATTCACTCTACGCTTTTTATTGCGCTTAAATGCTAAAATTATGTAACTTTGAAAAAAACCTGAATAGTTGTTTGTGATGATGGATTACCTAATGTTTCAAGTATCAACAAGTTGATTTTAATAGTGTATATCAGAATGAGCTGGAATCAATGGTGGTCTGGAAGGTAGGAATTTTTTTTTTAACTCACTGTTCCAGTAGTATGCTTTAAAAATGATTGTCAGTAACCTTACATGTATGAAAATTGAATATTTTAGGCTCAAACATACACAATCGCCGGTATGGTTGTTTAACATCTTTCCTGATGGGTTTGTTGCACCTGTTAGAGCAGGACCAATGAAATGAAGACCTGAAAACCTGGAAACACCTGGACCCACACAGACCCGAGCACAGACACTAGAACCCAAGTCATGTCAAATCCTAAATCAAGTAAATCAGTCAAGTCAAGTAAATAAAATTACAACTCAAGTTAGATTTAAGTTGAAGTGATTTGTATCCCTACTTTTGAAAATATTAAAGGCTCTGCTCATCACATGGGTTATTCAGTTATTCTGGCTGATTAGGCTGTTTCTCAGCCTGAAGTTGAGCAGCGCTATTTTGGGATATTAATGAGGTCACCAACCCTCCATGTGATAAAGTTGCAGGGTGTACTGGGAAGTCGGAGAGATAGCAAAAAAAAAAAAGAAAAAAAAAACCCCAAAAAAAAAACCTGAATACACATCTTGTTCACAATGATGGATTACCTATCCTAAGAATGTTTCAAGTATCAACAAGTTGATTTTAGTAGCGTATATCAGANAAAAAAAAAAAAAAAAAAAAAATCCTTGTGGAAATATTGACATTGCTACCAAACCTGCTTAATTTTTCACTCCATTTTTCCTCTCTATATTTCTTCTGGAAATATGGAAAGGAAAGAAGTTCTACAATAAATCTGACAAATTTGACAATCACTGACATTGCATTATTTACATCTGTTTCATTACAATTTGTCCCAGTGGACAAAACTTTCTAAAAAAAAAAAAAAAAANAAAAAAAAAAAAAAAAAAGACTACATTTAGCATTGTCAGTATGATGACTTTTGCTACCATTTCTGTGTCTTTCTGGAAATGGAAATACATTACAACATCAGCAAAAACGGATAACCAAATATCTTATTAATGGGAAAAGGCCAGATAAACCGATCAATATAAGAATATATATTGGATCCACATGTCATAGTGGGCATTGGTGGGGCTCTAAAGCAAACTTGTTACCAAAGGGTTACCAGTTTGATCCCCAGACTGAGAGGAAAAGGGGACAGGTGAATGAATATCATCTGCCTCTCCCTCATTACCACCGCTGAGGTGCCCTTGAGCAAAGTGATGAACCCCCCACCTGCTGCAGTGAAGCTGGGATGTGTTTTATTTTTAGTTACACTACAGAAGTTTGAGGCCACCCCCAGATTTAAAAATAAAATCATCAATACACTGTTTGTTTTATAATTTATTGCACAGAAAATGCCAAAAATACATAAATTAAATGTAACTAATTAGTTTTCAAGAAGAATTTGTCAACAAGAGCACATCATGTAGCCACTATGGCTACAGAAATGATTTTTAATGAAGCATCAGTCTGTATTAGTGCAGCACTCCTGTTGTGTTCCAAATCCCTGCTGATGTGTTTTAACATTCTATTCAATAGCTGCTGTCTGCCTTCTCCTACATCATTTTGGGATTAACTTGCTGCACAGTCTGCTCATGCTAAATCTGGGCATGGCCTCAAACTTCTGGCCTGTAGTGTATGAATAAGTCAGATAAAACCATTTCTGCATTTCTGAAGCCTTAACGTGAAGAGTATAATAAAACAGTAGTGTGTGGCTCCAGGCTCTTTACTCTGTGCTGTTGGTGTTCTTGCAGGTGTTCTACGGGAACTCTGACCGCTCCTCCACAGTACAGAACCTGCTCCGTCCGCCCATCGTGACTCGCTACATCCGCATCCTGCCGCTGGGCTGGCACACCCGCATTGCCATGAGGCTGGAGCTGCTCATGTGCATGAAAAAGTGCACCTGACGTGGACACGGATTGCTTTTGCATCACTTGCCAAAAGGAAGACACGGATCCAGCATCGTAGCTATGTTAAAATCCATCATGTCTCTTTAACACGTATTATCATTATTTTGACATGATGTTTCAGGTGGACATATTTGGTGTCCTTTGATGGACTAGAGTGTATCGTCTGTCTTTCTACACTAGATGGACACCTTTTTAATTCACACTAGGGAATCCAAACTACACTTGTTTTCGTCTCTGTATCAATAAAGCTGCAGAAGTGAGAAGATTTCATTAGTAATTCATTAACTTTATGACTCAAATACTGAACTTTATAAAAGAAAAAAAAAAGATTTTACAGGTTAAAAGTTGAATCAATTAAGTTTGTTTTATTGAGATTTACTGTTACATGTGTAAACATAAATATTCTAAAACTGTTAAGCATTCGTTTGTGGTTTTATGTTCTTGTGTAAATGTTGTTCTGTTGGAAAAAAAAAAGCAGAAAAACACCAACTATGCTACTAATTTGTGTCTGTAATAAAAGCACAAAACTTAAAGGACCATACCGGTTATTTTGCATGTTTGAGCCTAATATATTCAACTTTCATACATGTTACATTACTGACAATCATTTCCCAAAGCATACTACTGGAACAGTGAGTTAAATTTTTTTTTTCCCCCTACTTTTCAGAACTTCCTGTTGTCAGTTCTTCACTACAGCACTTGAATGCACCACTAGGAATCATTTTCAGTGCTTTCAGTGCAATGCATTCTCAGTGCTTATTATTAAACACTAAAATTATGTAACTTTGAAATAAACCTGAATACATGTCTTGTTCGTGACGATGGATTATCTATCCCAAGAATGTTTCAAGTATCAACAAGTTTATTTTGATGGCGTGAATGAACTGAAACCAATGGTGGTCTGGAAGATACGAAAAACATTTTTAATTCACCGTTCAACAGTATGCTTTAGGAAATGATTGTCAGTAACCTTACGTGTATGAAAATTGAACATATTAGGCTCAAACATGCAAAACGGCCGGTATGGTCCTTTAATACTTGATTTCATTTGAACATCTGATAAACATCTTCTGTTATAAATATTACCAAACAAGTAGCCACACATCAGTATTAATATAATACACGATGCTCTTTCAGTGAAACAATAATCCAGAGAGAGAAGTGTATTGTGTCACGTACAGAGTGTGTACAGTCTTTACAGATGCACGATACACAACACCATACACGGGTCATGTTGGGAATCGGTGTGTACTGCGGCAGTTTCCAGTCCTCAGTTACACACTGTGCAGACATGAACATTAAAGTGAGCAGGAATTTACAAAGAGTAATAGCAATATCACTCTCAAAGTGCAACATTAAAAAGTATAAGATTTTATTTTTTGCTAAGCTACTTTCATGGCACTTTAAAGGACCATACCGTCTGTTTTGCATGTTTGAGCCTAATATATTCAATTTTCATACATGTTATGTTACTGACAACCATTTCCCAGGATAAAACCGGATTTCAGCTTTTCTGATATTTTGCAAAATCTCTTAATCTTTCAAAATCAAATATTCGAGCGATACACCCACCTTAAAAATCCATGTTTCGCCTGCTAATAGACACAAACTTATGACACAAAATTATGAAGTCACAGTTGCTAAAATTTTTTGATAAATGCAGGTCTTCTTTTGGGACTATATTCCCTGGTGGAGACATACATTCACTCCGCGCTTTTTTTTTTATTGCACTTAAACGCTAAAATTACGAAACTTCTAAAAAAAAAAAAAACCTGAATACACATGTTGTTCACAATCATGGATTACCTATCCCAAGAATGTTTCAAGTATCAACAAGCTGATTTTAATAGCGTACCAGAATGAACTGAAACAATGGTGGTCTGGAAGGTAGGAAAAACATTTTTAATTCACCGTTCCAGTAGTATGCTTTGGGAAATGATTGTCAGTAACACTACGTGTGTGAAAATTTAATATATTAGTCTCAAACATGCAAAATGGGTGGTATGGTCCTTTAAATCAAACAGAAGTCAACATTACGGTACCGATCTTCTGCCTAGCTGTGCTTCCATTTATGATTCCTTCAAACTTCATTCAATTAATAACATGTACCAGTGTGCCATGATGGCTTCAGATTTCCTCTGACTGCTGTAAAATGAGTTTGTAAAACTGATTATAGGAAAGTCTTGCAATTCCTGTTTTATAAATCACATTTTTACAGCAGTTAGAGACACGCTGAGCACACGCTGTTTGAACATATTGGATATGGGAGGCTGTTCAGGATGAAAATTATGCAACAGTTACACATACACTCATGCTAGACTATACTTGTGTGTGTGTGTGTGTGAAAGAGAGAGAGAAAGAGAGCATTTTCAGAGAACTAGGAAGTCATTTTGCTGTAACAGGAAGATCTTCCTGTCTGACAGGAAGTCAGTATCTGATAGAACGGACAGGAAAGAAGACTCCAGCAGCATTTTTTTTGTATTATATAATATTGAGATAAACCGACATGTTTCATCTCAATAAATCTGCTCCACCATATTTAAAGGAGCATACCGGTCATTTTACATGTTTGGAGCCCAATATATGCAACATGCTTACATGTTATGTTACTGACAACATTTTTCAAATCATGCTACTGGAACAGAATATTTTAGTTTTGTTTTTCCTACTTTCCATACTGCCATTGGTTTCAGTTCATTCCAGTACGCTATAAAAATCAACTTGGAGAGATTTGAAATGTGCATTACAGTGAACAAAATATCTATTTTATATATATATATTTTTTTTGTCAGAGTTACTTAGTTGAACTGATCCAACATGGAGCTACACAGAAGAAAATGTATTTCTCCACCAGAGAATACACAGTAGTGCCAGGAGAAGACAACTTTTTTTGAGAAATTAAAATGACCATGCCTTCTATAATCTGCATGTTAGTAGGCAAAACATTGAATTTTAAGTGTGTGTATTCCACCTTTGATTTTGATAAATGGTTGGCAGTAACACAGCGTGTATGAGAGTAGCAGTAAATGGGCGCAAACATGGAAAATCACCAGTATGGACCTTTAAGGACTTTCCAGTTCTCTTATTTCTGCTCTGAGGAACACTGTGCAAGGATTGAGGAGGCTTCCTGGAGGAGTGAGGAAACATCAGAGGATCCTGCGTGGAAGTTTTTTTTTTATCAGAATGTCATACCCTTTCACTGGAAATCTGCAAATCTATTACAGCTGAAACATTTAATAACAGCAACAACTCAGGCATAAAATTATTCCAATTATCTAGATTTTAATTAGTCTGATTATCATCTCATTTAAGGACCATATCGGTAGTTTTCTATGTTTGAGCCCAATACATACAACTCGCATATTTGTTATATTACTGACAACATTTCCCAAAACATACTACTGAAGTGATAAATATTAGAATTGTTTTTCCTACCTTCCAGACTGCCATTGGTTTCAGTTCAGTATGCTGTTAAAATCAACTTGTAGAGACTTGAAACGTAATCCATCACAGCAAACATGATGTCTATAAAATATTCTAACTGGTCCAATGGAGCTGCATGGAAGAAAATGTATTTCTCCGCTAGGGAATATAATCCCACGAGAAAACAGCTTTTACAGAGAATTTAAAAAAGACCTTCCCTTCTATATTTGGACATACTTGTTAGCAGGTGAAACACTGAATTTTAAGATGGGTGTATCACCTAAAGGTTTGATTTTGAAAGATTTAGGGGATTTGGCAATATAACACAAGAAGTTAGCTACCATTTTTTGTTTTGGAAAATGCTTGTCAGTAATGTAACATGTAGTAATAATGTGCAGGTCGTATTTATTGGGCTCAAACATGCAAAATCACTAGTATGGTCCTTTAAGATGTCCAGTGAAGGTCTGATCAATGAAGGAAAAAAGAAAAAAAAACAACTCTTTTTCACCTCAACCTGTGGCATTGATCTGTTTCAATAAAATGCAGTGATAAAGCGTCCTGACTGGAGATGTTCAGTTCCTGAGCTCCTCTGTCCTTTTCTTTGCATCTTTTCCTTCTATCTTAAAGGATCATACCGGCGATTTTGCATGTTTAAGCCCAACAAATACTACCTGCATAAATGTTCTGTTACTGACAATTTCCAAAACATAAAACTGTATTTTTGTTTTCCTATTATTTTTTTTCAAATTCCATAATCTTCAAAATCAAATGTTGAGATACACCCCTTAAAATTCAATGTTTCGCCTTCAAACACTTATGCATGATTGTAGAAGGGACAGTCATTTTTAATTTCTCTGTAAAAGCCATTTTCTCTAGGGACTATATTCCCTGGTGGAGGCATACATTTGTTTCCATGCAGCTCCATGATGGACCAGTTAAATAAAGTTACTTCGAGAAAAAAACATGTATGTTACATACATGTTGTATATTGAGCTCAAACATGCAAAATTGTCCTATTGTCCTTTAATTGGGAGGGACTATGATGTAAGGAAAAGATGCAAAAGAGGGAAATGAGGAAACAAGTAAGAGGTCTGGAACGCAGCCAATCAAAATTATCTTTTGCACATAAAGACTTTCCTGTCACAATAAAATGACTTCCTGATTCACTGAACATTCTCTCTCTCTCTGACACACACACACACACACACACACACAAACACACATTACTATGAGTGCATGTGCCTGTGTTTCATTTGTTTCACCCTGAACAGCCTCCCTTGCAGCAGCTTTTTGAAATCTTTATGTAGTAAATGAGCATAAAAGACTTTCTTGAATCCTAGAATCAATGAAATCACGTCCGTCAGTATCAAACCTCAGATGTCCTTTGCCATAAACTGGATCCTTGATGTTGACTCAAAATAGTGCAAATTAAGCATCAAGGTTTTACTGTAACTGGGTAACTGGGTACTGTATAGCACTTAAAATCTTTAAATAAATATTTATATGTAAAAACACATAAGTATTTACAGAAATTAATTTTTAGATTATTTACTACAAAAAGGATGTACTGTATAAACAGCTATATATTTGTTCTGTTGGCAAGGATTGAATTGTGATAATGGTGAGATATAATATCTATGAAAATGATGGTTTGCACTTATTGTGTATCGAAAGAATTAAATGTTCCCTAAATGTTAGTACTGTACAGAGTAATCTCAAGTCAGAAAACAGTAAATGCAGTACTTCATTACATCCTACAGAGGGCGATGTAGGTCAGGGTCTCTACCAGTTTATGGCACCATAGTTTCTGAAATGGCTGCATTTCGATAAGTCATAAAACGTATTAATCCTAATAAAGAAGAAGCAAATATAAGCTGTTTTAGATTGTTAGATTGTCAGTGCAAACTAAAAAAAAATTCAAATCTAGTTATATTTTCACGAATAAGACGGCTTTGACCTTGTAGTCGATGCACGTTTGAGCATCTGTACCCAGTATGACAGAGCACATCTAAAGGTGATTCCGCCTGAAGGAGATGAACACGATGAAACTTAGCGGCCTTTACTTTACCATCCTGTACTGTAACAACTGATAAAACCTTATTCGCTTAGAATGCTTTATATAGCCTTAAGGAAATAATACGCAGTAAAATCTACCATATTTCTATAGAATAGAAACAAAAATACTTACACTTAAAATCTACACTTTATCTATCCATTTATATGTATATATATATATATATATATATTTATTTGTCATATATATTTACCATATAATACAAATTAGAATCAGAATTACATAAGTAATATTATAAAGTATATCAAACATGGAAGCTTTAAAAAAATAAGACGATAAAAGGCCTATGCTTTTGGCCTATTTGCAAGCGGTGGGTATAACTGAAGGGTTGGTAGCTGTGTGTAAGAGTGACTGTGTGTATGCATGTGTGTGTGTGTGTGTATTCAGCAAGCATAGAAGCATGGAACCAACAGAGGGGAAGCAAAGGGGTCTGAAGTGGATCTGAGAGCTGTGAGGGATCACAGAGCCGTCTCTTTCAGGTCATTGAGGTTTGGCAAACGGGACCGGGAAGGCCGTCCAAAGCCTGGCCCATTTTGGCCTCCCTTGATGCTCATTTGCTCCGGGTAAGGGTTGCCCTCGCCACGGCCTAGAGCAGACGAGTGCCAGCCAGACTCCAGCTGTGCGGGCAGCGGGTAGGCTGCCTGTCGGCTCTTCAGCTGCGGCGTGCTGACTCCTGAGTGACCCCGGCTTTCAGTGAAACCACCCGGAGCGGAGGCCGGATTAGACATCCCTTGAAAGCGCATGTCGGACGGAGCGGTCTGATTGGACGAGGAGGATGAAAGGTGCAGGAGCTTGCGGAGTGACTTGAGAGGCTGACTCTGAAAAAGGTCATGACACATTTTCAACATTTGATAGAACCAGAATGATGGTGGCACGTACAGCGTATCCATCTCTCCCTGCTCGACATGATTTAGCCAATCAGGTGTGGACAGAGCAGGAAGAGATGCAAAATATGTGGCACTGTGGTACAGGATCAGGATTTGAGAACCACTGATTTGAAGCAATAAGAACTTATATTAAAGGACTATACCACTTATTTTGCATGTTTGAGCCTATTATATTTAATTTTCATACACTTTACAGGTAAGGATACTGACAATCATTTCCCAAAAGATAAAACCGTATTTCAGCTTTCCTGATATTTTGCAAAATCTCTTAATCTTTCAAAATCAAATATTCAGGCAATACACCCACCTTAAAAATCAATGTTTCTCCTGCTAATAGTTAGGCAGTCTTATGAAGTCACGGTCATTAAAATTTTTCGATGAATGCAGGTCTTCTTTTAGGACTAAATTCCCCGGTGGAGACATACATTCACTCCACGCTTTTTATTGCGCTTAGACACTAGAATTACAAAATTTTGAAAAAAAAAAACAAAAAAACCCTGAATATACGTCTTGTTTGTGATGATGTATTACCTATCCCAACAACGTTTCAAGTATCAAAAAGTTGATTTTAATACCAGAATGAACTGAAACCAATGGTGGTCTGGAAGGTAAGAAAAACATTTTTTTTTAACTCACTGTTCCAGTAGTATGCTTTGGGAAATGATCGTCAGTAATGTTACGTGTATGAAAATTGAATATATTAGGCTCAAACATGCAAAATGTGCGGTATGGTCCTTTAAATAAAAACTCATTTTGAGCCATTGTTCCCTGAGTCGTACCGGAGAGTGGGAATCTGCCAGTTTCTCTGATGGCCAGCTGTCTCGGTCTTGGTCCCGGTCTCTGCTCTTGTCTCGGGTCCTGTGGCGGCTGCTCTGATGGCCAGACGACCTGGAGGACTTTTGGATGATTGTATCCACCCCTTCATTAGTAACCTGTCACACAGTGCAGCTGGTATCACTTCACATGTTTAAACATACGGCTTCATGCTACAATGACAAAAGATAAATCACAGCGTAAAGCACGAGAAACACAAAGAATGTGCTTAAAAACATGTTTAAATGAGGTAAAATGAACTCCTTAAAACCAAGCCTGTATGTTTTTCAAGCACATTTTGTGTGAATCTTGTACATTTGCAGCTGTTTTTAATAATGTGCCTATGCATCCTTTGGTTGTCAGCGCGGCGGATTCTAATGATTAAACTTAACGTGTGTGGAGCCAGAACATTCCCTGACCGAGGAAGAGGAAAGACTGCCTCTTTTACATTCTTTCAGTGATTTTTAGACATTCAAGCTGTCTACTGTTCATGCAGCAGACACTCTTTTCCACCAAATGTGAGTCTGACTGTCTGATTCCTTCTGGCCAGATTACATTTGAGCTCTGTCATTGGCACTAACCCCCCTCTCAGCATGTGAACAAACAATCACATATAAATAGAAATCTCAGGGGATAAAGATTCCCAAACACCTGCTTCATGCAAAGCCGTTACTGCTATCGAGTCAAAAGTCAATTAGAAGTGTAAAAAAATGTGGTTATATTCATATTTAGCAGCTGTTTTGTCAGGTGGTGCTTCCCCTGAGGGTTACCGACCTACACTCTATAATCAAGTCATGATTATAGAGTAAATTAACAGTGAATGAACGTGCTCATCCACCTCCCTCTCTGCACTGGGTTGATACACACCATGAGGGTAAGAGGAGTTGATTGCATGCTTGTGTGCAATGTTTGTAAGCATTAAAGGGGCATACCAGCGATTGTGCATGTTTGAGCTCAATATATACAAACCCGTATGCATGTTACATTACTGACGACCAGTTTCCAAAACCGTACTGTATTTTTTTCAAATCCCCTAGTCTTTAAAAATCAAAGTGCAGGTGAGACACCCACTTTAAATTTCAAAGATTCACCCGCTAACATGTACATCCAAATGTAGAAGGCATGGCTATTTTTAAATTCTTGGTAAAAACCGTCTTCTCCTGGGACTATATTCCCTGGCGGAGACATACATTTTCTTCCTACAACGTCACGTTGGACTGGTCAAATGAAGTTACTTTGACAAAACATTTAATAGACGTGGAGTTGGATGGGTTACATATCTCAAGCACATTTCAAGTCTCTACAAGTTGATTTTAATAGTGTACTGGAACGAACTGAAACCAATGGCAGTCTGGAAGGTAGAAAAAAAAAACTAATATTGACCTCTCAAGTAGTGTGATTTGGAAGATGGTTGTCAGTAATGTAACGTGTATGCAGATTATGTATTTTGGGCTCAAATATCTCGTATGGTCCTTTAAACTGAGCTCCATGTGGCTGGAACCATGCACACCGGATTCGCCTAAAACCTGATTTGAGACATGCTGTTAGATCTGTGGCTAAAATCTGCAGCAATTGATCAGAAACACATGGTGAACACAAAAATGACCAACCAGATCCATAGGTTTGATAGGTTTAACAACCCCAGTTTCTACCAAAACTAAAAAATGAAATGATCTCTTGCAAAATATTCACAATAGACACATCGTATTTCCATTGATGTAGTTCTGTTTCCAATATTAGTAAAGGATTGTGCTGATACGATCCCTGCATACATAGATCTGCCTGGTCTACATTTGCATTCATTGTCATGTGCTTGAATCACATTTCAACAAAATTGTAAAAATTATTGTCAACAAATCCATCTGAAAACAACCTTTAAAGAAATTAAGGGTTGATTGATATTGTTAGTGCATGCGATGTCAGATGGGTGAGTTAGCAGATGAGTAAGATAGTGTAAAACAGCGTTGTACCATGGGAGAGGACAGTACAGGGAGGACTCTCACAGAGGAAATATGCTTTTTGCTATTCTTTGGGCTAAACAAAGGGAAAAGACATTTCTTGATGACAGGAGGCCTTCCATCAGGAGCATCCATCTGTAATATAGAGGAATATGTCTGGTGGCACAGGAAAAACATGATGCACAAGACAAAGAAGGCCCTGTCCCAAGTGATGGATTCAACATGGACTTGAGGTCTTGCGAGTTTTATTTGCACTCGCTAAGGAGTCCGCAAGATGTAGGGTGTCCCATTTGTCATTTTCAGAGTCAAAGAGGTCTTGAGCGATGTCTGCTCTGGTGAAGAGGCCACACTGGTCAAATCACTGCTAAAAGCAATCGTAGCAGACCAAAACAAGGAGCAATAGGGCAGACGGAATGCAGCTGATGGACAAGAAAATAGTCATATGCACAGTGGGATACAAAAGTCTGAGACCACATGGAAAATATGTGATGTCTTCCATGTAAATGTGGAAATAATCAGAAAGTCTGACATCATAAGAAGCTCTTTGGAACACTGTCACATCATGCTGGGAAAACTTGGCTCATCAGGTTTTGCACAGACTTGTGGAGTCCATGCCAGCTAGAGTGATGCTGTCATTAAAGCAAAAGGGGGGCATACCAAATACTAAGATATTCTGAAATTCATGTACATTTTTCAAAATTTCAACTTTTCACTCAAATTGTTAAGATGATATTATCATTTGTAATGAAAAAATCTTGCATTAAATTCAAAAAGAACGCAAAATAGAAACATTTTCACAGCAGTCTCAGATTTTTGGACCCCACTGTGTATATATGCCGATATATAAACGCAGATGAAAAATGTGTTTATTAAGCTCTTAATATATTATGAGGTTGTGTACTTTCAATTAAGTAATAAATGTGTTATGTTATTTGAGCCTAACTCTAGCTAGCTGGCTAGCCACATGAAGTCATTACCTAAAAGCTTCTAAGCGGTCAAATTGTTATTTTGTTTAATCACGGTAAAAAAAAATTAAAATAACAACAGGCAACAAAAATGTCCCAAATGAGGTCTATGCTGAGGCTGCATTTGCTTTGGACTCGCTGGAGGACAGCGAGGGCTTACACCACCACTTGTGACAGGGTGAACAACAAGAAGAAATGATTCCGTTTCAGTAAAAGTAGAAATACGGTTTGCATCTTACTCCAACAAACAGAGAAAGAGACACGTAGACTGACAGCTTTATGACAAAGATTTTGAAGTCAAACCATTAATGCGTGAAATATTGCATCCAGGCACAGATTATGTCCAGAATAACGTTTGAATAACTGAGCCTCATTAAGAATTACAGACTCATATAACTCACCATTTGTGATTTTTTCTTTTTCTTCTTTATTGCTCTGAAGAAACCCTGCTTCTCCTTTTCTTTCGACGGCTCAGATGGGTTCAAAACTACTGTGTCTGGGCCATTCCTTGGAGGAAAAACAAAGGCCGTTAAGCTAATTGATCCATATAACATCAATGTGAAATTTAATACGCATCTTAACTCTTCCATCAGTAGCAGTAGTAAAGTGTCTCTGTCATATTAAATGAGGTGAGGGAAGTTATTGTGTTGGAAGTCTGTTGTCATCAGAGGATGTAATTACCAAGGGTCAAAGGCTGGCTGACGTTTGGAATGGTTAGTCATGCTGCCGGAATCTGCTGGCAGGCCGGAGCTGCGGCTCTGACCCCGACCATCGTGAAAGGAGTTGTCTGGCCGAGGAGAAGGAACTTTTCCCAAAACGCAACAAATAAATAACATATAATAAATAAATAACAAGAGCATTCACCATTTGATATACAGAGAAAAAAAAGCTAAGTTTAGATTCTGTTTCAGAATCTGAGGGTTTTATGTCGAGCTGATCAAAGCCAATTTCAAAACACACTTGGGGTTACTCATAAACGTGTGTTAAAGGACCATGCCGTCCATTCTGCATGTTTAAAGGACCATACTGGCCACTTTGCATGTTTGATCCTAATTAAATTTTCGTACACCTTACTGACAATCCCAAAGCATACTACTGGAATGGTGAATTTAAAAAAAAAAATTCCTGCCTTCTAGACCACCACTGGTTTCAGTTCATTCTGTATACGCTATTAAAATCAGCTTGTTGGGATAGGTAATCCATCATCGTGAACAATATGTATAGGTTTTTTTTGAAGTTATGTAATTTTAGTGTTTAAGCTCAATAAAAAGCGCAGAGTGAATGTATGTCTCCACTGGGGAATATAGTCCCAAAAGAAGACCTGCATTTATCAAATAAATTTAAATGACCGTGACTTCATAAGGCTGAGCAACTACTAGCAGCCGAACGTCAATTTTTAAGGTGGGTTTATCACTTGAATATTTGATTTTGAAAGAGTAAGAGATTTTGCAAAATATCAGGAAAGCTGAAATACAGTTTTATCCTTTGGGAAACGACTGTCAGTAATATAACGTGTATGAAAATTGAATATATTCGGCTCAAACGTGCAAAATGACCGGTATAGTCCTTCAAAACTAATAAATACTACTCGCATCTTTCCAAAACATAAAACTGTACTTTTATTTTTATTTCCCCATTATTTTGCCAAATCCACTAATCTTTCAATGTTCAGGTGATACACCCACCTTGAAATTCTATGCTTTGCCTGCTAATACATATGTCTGAATATTGAAGGGATAGTCATTTTTAAATTCTTGATAAAAGCCGTCTTCTCCTAGCACTATATTCCCTGGCGGAGCCATACATTTTCTTCTGTTGCAGCTCTGTGTTGGATCAGTTAAATGAAGTTACTTCTACAAAAAAATGCAATGCTGTGATGGATTACGCATCTCAAGCATTTTTCACGTCTCTACAAATTGATTTTAATAGCGACTGGAATGAACTGAAACCAGTGGCAGTCAGGAAGGTAGGAAAGACAATTCTAATATTTACCACTCCAGTAGTATGTTTTTGGAAATGGTTGTCCACCAATGTTGACATGAATGTGGAACAAAAAAGTGGACTTATGTGATCATTTGCGGCTAAGCAATCAAATCATCGATGAGGATGAATTTTACAACAGTGGGACAATTTCTCACGATGGAACATCAGAGCTGAAAACTGCAGTCAAATGTCTAATTCCTGACCAACCTCTGTAGAAGCTGCCCACCCTCCTCGGCATGGATTCGCTGTAGATGTTGCGGTTCTCTTTGGAAGAGCCCCCGTCCTCTGTTTGCTGGTCATGATACATACCAACCTGCATCACAACAGAAGTCGCATAAAACTCCAGCTGATGAGCAGAGTTTGTACTCGTAAGAACAAAACAGCCAAATCTAGTTTCTCTCTTGATTTACAAAGTGCCGTTACAACGAAACAACATCTGCAGCAGTTTTTTTTTCTCCCCTGAATAAAGCTGAAACTGTGCTATCATAAATAGTCACATTAGAGGGAAGCAAAGCACACAGAGAAAATGAAGAGGCATCTGATGCGCAGAGACAGAGAGAGAGAGCAGTTCATGACAGCAGTTTCCACCCACATCCACACTCTCGGAAGACTGGATGTGGGTGGGGAATGGTGGGTGCAGGCAGAATGTCGGACCTCTTTTTTTTGCCGCTGTGTGTGAAAAGATGCGGTGTTGTCCCTTGTGGAGTCTCTTATTGGGGGCCTGCTGTGGGTGACCTCGGTGGGTGCCTGTTCGCTCTGTTAATTGAGATATGATGAAGCATGAAGTGAGCTCAACATTGCAGCACACACGTACAAACACGCACAATATATATATACTATATGTATATATACAGTATATATAAATATACAGGTAATGAGATTCACTGTATATCCTAAAGAGGTTTATAATTTCCTGAGTGATAGTGGGGTTCGATGTGGGCTGATGACTGACCCTGCTCATATCGTCTTCTCTGGAGGAGCTCCCAGAGTGGCGAGGCAGGGTGCGGTGCTGCAGCTGAGGGGAGAGGAGCTGGAGGCTGCTGGCTCTGGTGGGCACCGCCTGCCCGACTAGCAGCCCCTCGTCCGCCCCGTGCGTCCNCTGCTGGCTCTGGTGGGCACCGCCTGCCCGACTAGCAGCCCCTCGTCCGCCCCGTGCGTCCTTTGGTGGTCTCGCCGCACGTACATGGAGTGACGGTGCGGCCGCTGTTGGGAGGAGAAGGGGCTGGTGTATCCCTGACCGTAAGGCAGGGCTTCGTGTGGAGCGGACAGAGAGTGAGCGTGGCTCCCTCCGATGCCGCTTTCCCCCGGGTCCAAGGCGTCTTGGGACTTGGCCTCCTCTGATGCCATGTGGCGGGAGGAGGAGCGCCTGTGGGAGGAGTCTAAGGTATTGCTTTCTCTGTCTGAGTGCATGTTTCCTCGGCTGAACATGCTGNGGGAGGAGTCTAAGGTATTGCTTTCTCTGTCTGAGTGCATGCTTCCTCGGCTGAACATGCTGGGGCCGAGCCTGTCTGCTCGCTGGGTTGCTGGGCTGCTTGGGGCCGTGAGATCGAGGCAACTGGAGGGAAAATAGCGAAACGTGGGTTCATCTGCATAAAGATGCACGTCATTCAAGTTCCCCACTGATTTGGCATCGCTAAGAGTGCCGTAGCTCTTGGATAAGTTCAGGTAGCCGAATTTTGAGGAGGGTGTGGAGCCGTGGTCCATATAACTGTGTCGACTGTGTTTCTCCCCTGACTGAAGCGTGTTGGTCTTCCCTTCCACAAAGGAATGGCGGTTCTGCTGCGAGCGGAAGTTGGATTTGAGGTACTTGGCTCCAGGGCCATCAGAAAGCTTGGACCCCAAGTTCATCTCAAAGTCACCTTTGCCCTTGATTTCACTGGCGCTGAGCAGGTGAGGGAGGTTGCTGCTGGCCAGGTCCATGCTGCACACAGTGGAGTGGTTGAAGATCTGCGGCTGGTAGTTTTTGGGGCGCAGGGTGGGACTGAGGTTCATTGCAGCAGGCATGTTGCCGTTGAGAAAGCTGTCATTGTTGGGGTGGAGGTCTTCATGCCGAGGCAAGCTAGAGCACTCTCTGCTGCTGGAGCGGTGGCTTCCTGAGCTCTTTCCCCCGTGGCTCCTGAACAAGAACCAAGAAGACAGGGAGGACAGACTGGACATCATTAAAAATCCTCTCTAAAACAAGCACTACCTTGAATGGTCACTAGGGGCTTTGTGAGTGCTGAGTGACAATAAGTGATTGTATTTGCATTGGAAAAAAAAAAAAACTAGGGCTGGGAAAATTAATGCTTTCAATGCATCTGTTTTTTTCACTCCCTGAGACTATGCTAATGTTTTCATTTTTCCCCCACTTCCTGTGGCTAACGTTATATGCTCACGCTAATTATGGAGAAGGAAAAAGATAAGACTTTTAGATGGAAACTTCTTCTTTAAAAAGTTAGCGGATGGCTCTTGTTGAAACCACACAAACTCAGTAATTTTAACTGAACATGTGCTTAACTGAGATGCTTTATTAATCAAAAACATAGAAACAACAAAAATAACTTCACAGCCTTTTAGCCTCACTTTAACTTTGGCTAAAGTGAGGCTAAAAGCAACGCAACCTTACTGCATTGCGTTGCTTTCTGTGGCTGCAATCCAAGCTAACGTTAACTAACTCAACACAAACAGGATTCAGTCTTTTCAGAATAAGATAAACTTCCCCTTGAACAAAGTAAGATTTTCAGAATAAGATGATTTTTCTTAATGGACTATACCACCCATTTTGCATGTTTGAGCCTAATATATTCTATTTTCATACATGTTATGTTACTGACAATCATTTCCCAAAGGACAAAACTGTATTTCAGTTTTCCTGATATTTTGCAAAATCTCTTAATCTTTCAAAATCAAATATTGAAGCGATACACCCACCTTAAAAATTGATGTTTCGCCTGCTAATAGTTACACAGCCTTATGAAGTCACAGTCATTAAAATTTTTTGATAAACGCAGGTCTTCTTTTGGGACTATATTCCCCAGTGGAGACATACATTCACTCTGCGCTTTTTATTGAGCTTAAACACTAAAATTACGAAACTTCAAAAAAAGCTGAATATACATGTTGTTCGCGATGATGGATTACCTATCCCAAGAATGTTTCAAGTATCAACATGATTTTAATAGTGTACCAGAATGAACTGAAACCAGTGGTGGTCTGGAAGGTAGGAAATTTTTTTTTTTTCACTTACCGTTCCAGTAGTATGCTTTGGGAAATGATTGTCAGTTACGTAACGTGTATGAAAATTGAATGTATTAAGCTCAAACATGCAAATTGAGGGGAATGGTCCTTTAAGATAAAATTAATCAAATCAGTTCAGTTGTGAGGCCTCTTGTTTCTGTGACAAAGTAAAGTTCAGCAAAGCATATAAAACAGGGATTTTAAACAGGAAATTTATCTACATTAATTTGGTGATAATCATGATAACAAGTGAACAGTTTCAGAAATCTGTGTGATTAATTAGCTAAATTTTTTTTTTTTCCACAGCCCTAGAAAAAACACATAACTTGTCATCTACCTTCAAACACCGAGGAGACACTGGCAAGCCTTAAACTAGCTATAGCGTGCACTGCAGACCTGCTGGGGGTGGTGTTGTCTCCATGGTGAGGTTTCCTCTTTGAAGAGCGTACAGGTGTAGGTGTGGGAGGGCCGGGCCGCTCCACCAGCCTCAGGGTCTGGAAGGTGTGGTNACAGGTGTAGGTGTGGGAGGGCCGGGCCGCTCCACCAGCCTCAGGGTCTGGAAGGTGTGGTGGTTCAGGCTCTGCTCCGTCAGAAAGCGTTCTGTTGGGTTCAGCAGCAGCAGGTTCTGGTGCACAAACACGCAGAGGGAGCCTGTAAGCACTCAAGACACGCCAAGCATTCAAACCCTGCAAACAAACTAAACAGCCATGCCACCATGACTCATCACTATCATAAAAGTCAGGCTGCACCATTTAATTGTGTCACTAAATGATGTGAAATTTGCTGTCTGACATTTACTTTTTTTTTTAGCCCTTGAATAAAAATCTTTAATAACATATCTCTGCATACTTTGCATAGCGCAGGTAACAAAAGCTGAATATTTTGCCAATGTGTTCAAAATAAAAATTGCAAGCTAATGCTAACTCGTGAACTCTGAGTGCAGCTTCTTTGCACACGATAAAATTTAGAGCGGCAGTGACCCCCGAATATTGTCGGAGGATAACAAAAGAAGCAAAATGAGAGAAACATATTGTATTTTGATAAATATCTTTAAAATGGATGCCTAATTTGAGAAAGGTTTTGGGCTGATAAGTAATGACAGAGAAGCTTGTCCTTGCTAAAGTCAGTCCTGGGATGACATCTTGTTAGTGGTGAGTCATTATCGACTGGGAGAAGCACAGGCACGGCCCACATTCTTGACACGGAGCTCCTGTTTACAGTGCAGACACAGCAATAACAGCAGTGGTGGAGCCATGATACGAGCTGAGAAACACCGAAGCACTGGAGAAGGTAAACAGTCACGAAGACGATGACGCAAAGTTCAGATGTCTGGCTTTGTTTCGTGATCGTACATAGTATTTGTGAGTGGCTATTATGAGAGCATGTGAGCTGGAACAAAACAAATGGCTCCCTCAGCAGAGCAGCAGACCTGTGTTCTTTACCTTTAGCAGGTCCAGCAGGGCCCCGCCGATGATCCCCAGGTATCGCCGTTCCAGGGTTTGAGGGTGATTCACAGCAGGGAACTGGAACCAAAGACAACATTGGAAAACAGCACAAAGAATAATTAATATTCAGAAATGTAGCTAGCGGAAGGTCTGAGTGATAACCAAATAACCAAAATTCTGATAAATACCAGCCTATCAGTTTATTGAAGCTTGAAGAAGCATACCTTACATTATAATTCAACTGGATGTTGCCAGGGAGGAGTGTTTAAAGGACCATACCACTCTTTTTGCATGTTTGAGCCTAATATATTCAATTTTCATACACGTAACGTTACTGACAATCATTTCGCAAAGCATACTACTGGAACGGTGAATTAAAAATGTTTTTCCTACCTTCCAGACCGCCACTGGTTTCAGTTCATTCTGGTACGCTATTAAAATCAGCTTGTTGATACTTGAAACGTTCTTGGGATAGATACATAATCCATCATCGCCAACAAGACGTGTATTCAGGTTTTTTCGACGTTTTGTAATTTTAGCGTTTAAGCACAATAAAAACCACAGAGTGGGGAATATAGTCCCAAAAGAAGACCTGCATTTATCTAAAAATTTAAACGACCATGACTTCATAAGGCTGTGTAACTATTAGCAGGCGAAACATGGATTTTTAAGGTGGGTGTATCACTTGAATATTTGATTTTGAANCTGTCAGTAACGTAACGTGTATGAAAATTGAATATATTAGCCTCAAACAAGCAAAATGGTTGGTGTGGTACTTTAATCACAATTTTTTTCAATGCTTGTTTAGAACATGTAAGTGTGTAGATACTCCACTAAAATACTTTGCAATTGCCAGTAGAGCTTATCAAGCTTCATTTGTCATTTTAAGGAGGATGATGCTTTTTATTTCCCTCATTTTTATAGCATAATATAGAAGGAGTGAATGTTTAACATTGTCACTTGTAAAACTACAAAAATGCCCTAAACTGGCCTGGAAGCTTTGGTTTTGATTAATCCTTCACTTCTGTAATATGTTGATGTCAACATGTAACATTTGAATTCAGCAGCCTGTAAAGCATGATGCTAGCTAGCAAGTGTTTGGCAGCAGTTTCACAGTCTGTGGCTGTTACTAGCTCAGGCCTGATGCAGCTGGCCAATCAGAATAGACCAGGCCTTTAACTAAACACTCTGTTTTCACTCAGTGTGCTGCATTAAGGGAGAGTAAAGGTGGATCAGTTTTTCAAAGCAGTCTTTTTCACATTAAAGCACAAAATATGCTTTAATGGTTCTAAGGTTCAAAATAGACGCTTAAATGAAAATGAAAATCTGTATATATAACAAGACTGTCCCCTTTAAACTGTTTCTATTTTCAGAGGTTCGCCTTCAGGTGCAGCTGCTCATGAAATTACATTTTGTTCACCAAAAGCACCTGTGAGTTTATGTTCTACATCTAAACTCCATATTTCAATCTTTAATTTTAGCAAGATTCTGAATATTATGTATGTACTGTTTGCTTTACGGACATCCTAGAAGTGATCAAAAGTTTTCAATGCGGCAGCAGCTGGTGCGACAAAGCAAGGATCAGACATCCTGCGCTCACTCTGAAGTGTTTGTGGTTTGTTGCTGATGTGAACAGCTACATTAATGCTTAAATAAAACAGGTTGTGTGATTCTTTCAAACGCAGTTTTGCTGGTTTCATGGTCAAACTGTGACAGAGGAGCTGTAGAGTGACTACCCACTGACAAAAACCAGTTCACAGGAGCCATGACGCTCAATACACATTTGAATAACAGCAGAGATTGAAATTTGGGGGAATATTGCGCACGACTGAGAGTCAGATATACTTCATGCATTTTCTAACAGCAGCAGGGGCTTGATGTTTATTCAGGAACGATCCGCATCCCATGACTGCCTGTCTCACCAGAGAGAGACCATTTCAGAAAAACATATTGCAAGCGTTTATGCTACGTAGAATATATTTAGGAATATGCCTCACATCACAAAATTTGCCTACACTCCTCTTTATCCTATTTTTACACCCACAAGCATCCAAAACGTTTTTTTTTTTTAATATATATATATATAAACAGCAGTGTCGAGGGGGCATCGTCAGTGGATATTCACATTCAGGGATTCACAGAGGGGCAGTTTGCAACCTAACAATTATATCTTGAGGCGTGGGCAGGGAGGTGAAGGGAAGGACGACCCAGGTCTCTTGCAGCACCAGTCTGCCACAAAAGACTATCACAGCCTTCCTTCAGAGCACACAGGATACATGATACACTATGAGTCACTGTGATCCAATCAGTCACGGCACAGCAAACCCGCCAGAAAAACACAAGCGGAGAGCGCAGAGCCATAGCAGGGAGGAAAAAAATAAATAAGGGAAGAGGAAAGATGAGGAGGCAGAAAAGAGATAGTGAATGGGAGAAAAAAAAAACAGGTAAGAGGAAGTAATAAAAGAGAGAGAGAGAGGATGGAGGGAGTGGGTCAGAGAGGAAGAAATGCAGACTAAGGCTGGGGCAAGAAGAGATGCGATGGTGCAGTGCGGCCTGACGTTACCCTAAGCCCATGGAAGCGAGGGTTGTTATAAAAGAGCTTCATCTGTTCGGGTGGCAGGGGTCCCAGAACTTTCTGGATGGTAAAGAGCTGGTCGATCTCACTCTCTCCTGGGAACAAAGGCTGCCCATCGCTTAGTTCTCCTAAGATGCAGCCCACTGACCACATGTCCACTGCCTTCCCGTAAGGAGCTCTGGGATCAGAAGAGGTGGGTGTTAGTGATGAAGACCAGGTGTAAGAATAAATGGTAGAGATTGAGAAGAGTAATTGAGTCCACTGTCCACTGTGGGGTTCTGGACAGGGCTAAAAAAAAAAACAAAATATGGACATACCCAAGCAGGAGCTCTGGAGAGCGGTNGGACAGGGCTAAAAAAAAAAACAAAATATGGACATACCCAAGCAGGAGCTCTGGAGAGCGGTACCATCTAGTGGCCACATACTCTGTGTAATTGGCATCGGTCCCCTCAGAGAGATTACGTGCAAAGCCTGGCAAGAGAAGAGAGGACACAGTAATAGTGTAATGAGCTTTTTGATATGCTGAGACACCTTAAAATAAGTTCACCTGGGCAACTCTCTGTGCTCTCATTACGATTCTGAGGCGGAAGTCAGTAAGTTGATGAGTTAGGAAACAGCTGTAGTCTAGTGTAGGAGAGATAATTAGCACCCTGAGAATAAAGTGCAACGTCTAAAGCCGTCACATTTTTTTTCCTGGATATTGTTTTAAAGAGGTACGTGTTAATTTTTATTAGCAGGTAAATTATGAACTAATTTTTTTAACTTCCAGATGCACCATTATAAGTTTAAAAACACACAAAACCATCATAATTAGCATAATAGCTTTTAAAGGACCATACCATCCATTTCACATGTTTGAGCCTAAAATATTCAATTTTCATACACGTAACGTTACTGATGATCATTTCCCAAAGCATAATACTGGAACAGTGAATTAAAAATGTTTTTCCTACCTTCCAGATCTCCATTGGTTTCTGTTCATTCTGGTACGCTATTAAAATCAACTTGTTGATACATGAAATGCTCACTCATGGGATAAGTAATCCATCATCGTGAAGAGCATGTTTTTTCAAAGTTTTATAATTTTAGCATTTAAGTGCAATAAAAAGCGTGGAGTGAATTTATGTCTCCACTGGGGAATATAGTCCTAAAAGAAGACCTGCATTTGTTGAAAAATTTAAACAACCGTGACATCATAAGGTTGCATAACTATTAGCAGGTGAAACGTCGATTTTTAAGGTGGGTGTATCACTTGAATATTTGATTTTGAAAGATTAAGAGATTTAGCAAAATATCAGGAAAGCTGAAATACGGTTTTATCCTTTGGGAAATGATTGTCAGTAACCTAACATGTATGAAAATTAAATATATTAGGCTCAAACATGCAAAATGGTGGTATAGTCCTTTAAAGACATTTCTGCATGTTTAAGTGATAAATTGGTTTGTGTGAATTCTTCATTTTCATGTCGGTGGATCTTCCAATGTTACCTGCACCAACTTTCAAATTTATAACTGCACGTGATAAGATTAAAGCCTGTGTGAAGTGACACAGCCTCAGATATAAATCTTTGACGTTGCGGTCCATACAGGGACGTGTGTATGGCCTCTGACAAAGAGCAAACAGCAGGTTGTCAGTCTCTCAAACCAGATTGCCAACATATCGCTGGCTACACCGTGTTTGCCGTTTCCCCTTGTTTGTTGTGATGCTGTTATTGCTACCAGATGAATCGAAGCCCCTTGTTTCCCAACATATCTAATTACTTGAGATCAGGGAAGGATGAACTCCAGCCCACTGAGAACCACAGGAGATGGCTGCTCCCTCTGGTGCAAGCTAAATATAGCCTCTACAGAAGATGATCTCTCTGCATCACTGCTATGAATGTTTGGCCTCCAGCTGTGACGGTGTGGAGGATTGGACAGAGGTGCTCACCAAAGTCACACAACTTGAGGACGTCATCAGAGCTGATGAGGAGATTCTCTGGCTTTATGTCTGAGGAGGAAGAGCACAGATGGGGTATAAGACAACACATTGGCTGGCAGAGGGCGTCATCACTACATCATCGCCTTCATCATTCCTGGCACTGCATGTTCATCTATCTGAATGAGGAGGATCGGAATAAAAATAGCAGAAAAAGAATTCCTATATAGGTTCTGTTAGTGAAAATCATGGATTTTTAAAGCCAAACTATAAATTATACATCAAATCCCTGGATGATGTTATCATATGTGTCTAGATATACCACAGGCTCTTTGGATTTCTGCCCTGCTGCCATCGGTGTGCCAAAAACTCACATGGACCATCTGCTTTCCTTCTCTTCTACCACTGATTCACCAAAAGTTCACATCTTGTGAGTAGTAGCTAACAAAAGCAGTTCAGCCATTGTTTCACGACAGAAGAATACTCAGACTCCTACATTTCTACTTTACACTGAAACTTTGATGCTGTGACAAATTTGTTTGAGATTCATTTGTTGATTCTTGTTGTTTATTCCAAATGGAAGCACAGATGGCGCCCAGCGATGGAGCGGTGGCTCTTTGGACCGGTGGAGCCTCTGCCAGCCTGAGATCAAATCTGACCAGACACATCTCTTCTCTGTCTCACAAACACAGTCTTCATCTCAATCTTTTTATTATCTGTCTTAATAAAGTAAATACAATAAGATGATGTTTACCCCGGTGAACAATGTCATGCTTATGGCACCAGTGAATTGCTTTGATTAACTGGTAGATGTAACTGCGAGCTTTGTCGGCTGGCACGCCGTTGGGCAACTCCTCCAGCAACTCAAGCATGTTCTAAAAGAGAGAAACAACAAAAGATCAGGATGACATTATCCATAATATCTGGGTGACGTGTCGTTCATGATGGAGTGGTCTGTCGTGGGCTTACCTTCTCCACATACTCAAAGACGAGATAAAGCTTTCCTCTTCTGCGGAAGGCATCTTTCAGCTCAACGATGTTCTCCTGCTTGAGGGTGCGGAGCATCTTAAGCTCCCGAAGTGTCGTTTCTTTAACCTCCTCATTCTCTGCATGGAGGGGAGACGCAGGGAGAAATCAAGTAGATATTCTATTATACCTCCCCATCACACTATTATTGTTGTTGTTATTATTATTATTATTATTATTACTATTATTATTATTATTATAATACTGCTACCACTACTGCCCCTGTTGCTATTGTCCTGCCACATCTCTTAACATTAGGCCACCACAGTAACCAGTAACACTAGTGTCACCGCTACTCCCCTCTGCTCACCTTTACCTTTAAAATACTCTATTTACTTACAATACTATGTTTGTCTTCATCTATTCTACTATATTGTAGAATGTTTAGAACAGAATAGAACAAAATTCTAGAGCAGAATAGAATAGTCTAGAATAGATTACAGAATATTACAGAATAGATTTCCGTATATACTCTAATATAAGCCGAGTTTTTATTACCAAATGTCACACAGCAAATCAGGGGGTCGGCTTATACACGAGAAATTCAAATTTGATCCCAGAGAAGGAAATTTCCAGGGGTAGAAATACTACCCATTACCACTATCTATGTAAAATAAACTTAAATCGTACTGAGAATGAGATATTTCCTGACATAACATCTTATCCAGCACATTTTGCAGCAGCCATTTGCAGAGCCCAGTAAGCACTGTTGTGATTGGTCAAAGACAAAAGAATGGGTTCAATCAGAGACGACCTTATAAAAGTGCTGTTTCATATACCGGTATGGTACTGTGGTTTGGTAGTCTCGTTCAACATCACGTTTTGTGTTTTATTAGCAAGAAGGTTGAGATAAGATACAACACAGAATGGAAACAACAAGGACTCAGAAGAGGAAAAGAGCATCGTATGAGGCTGGTTTCAACACACGTGACACAGAGCAGGACTGGAATGAATGTTAGCCGATTCAGACAAGGAAGAGGAGTCCAGAAAAGTTAATATCAGCTAATGTCAGTTATGGTAACCAGCTGTTTACCGGTAAGTGGATTATTTTCAGAAAATCAGAGGAATACTATGATTATACCCAGAAAAAACAGGTAATTTGCTAAACAAATAAATTGATGGAACAACATCAGGCTTATATACGAGTATATACGGTACTCCTTCTATTCTATTCTATTGTAGGATGTTTTAGAATGCTTTAGAATAGAATGTCTTCATCTATTCTATTTTATTCATTTTAGAACATTCTAGAACAGAATAGAGTTATAATATCATAATATTATATATTATTATAATATTACATATTATAATATTATAATATTTGTATATCCTTTTTTTTTTTTATCACATGTATCCCTGTACTCAGAATCCAAAGCTGCAACAAGTGAGTTTCCCCAATGTGGTATTAATAAAGTTTATCTTATCTTATCTTATCTTATCTTATCTTATCTTAGAATAGAATAGATGAAGAGATGTTTTTCTTCATATATTAATTTCATTCTATTTATATTGTATTCTATTCGATTCTAAAACATTCTAGAATACAACAGAATAGAACAGAAGAATAGAATAAATGGCAGCAAGCAGAGTGTTAAATATTGTAATCTATTCTATATTCTACTCCAGAATTCTATTCTATTTGTCATCATCTATTCTGTTCTATCTTATTGAGTACATGAAGAGAAACAGAGTAGAATAGAATAGAATAGAATATTCTAGAATATTCTAGAATATTCTTCATCCAGAATATACTAGAAAAGAATGTTGAACTCTAGAATAAAATAGTTTAAGGGACACTGCTGTGTCTCTATTCTGCTATATTTATTCTAGGATATGAGAGAATATTCTAGAACAGAACAGATGATAAAAACGGTGACAAATTTCCCACTCACAAAGCCTTCGTTAGAAAATAAAAGACGTGGGTGTCCCTCCCACAGAAGGAAAACCTCTCACCTTCACTGTCCTTGAATTTCTTAATGGCCACGATTTCATTGGTGTCCTGCAATGAAAACACAGAGCAGCTAATAAGAAAGCAGTCGTGCTGTTCCACGGCTGCTGACAGGGGCAAACAAGATGAAGGAAAACACACGTGATCACATTTAGTGTTACTGTTACTGCTGGTGCGACATCTGATAATAACTAGATAATAATTCAGCTGAAAACAGGTGCAGGAGCTTTTTGTTTTTGTAGAGACACAGGAACATAATGGGCTCCATATTCGTACCTTTGTGTCACCATTAATTAGTAGCTTTTGTAGTTTAAGGTAGAAATTAAAGCCAGTTTGGTTTGAAATGAAGTTTACTAAAGTCAGATTGAGGAGTCTGGGTAGTATAGAGGCCCTTCATCACAGCAACCCAGGTTCAGCTGCAGAGGTAATTTGTTCTATGGAGTTCAGTGTTTGGCTGGTTTGAAAATGTCATGTCCTTGTCACAGCATTACAGCAAATCCCTGTGCTTGATCTGTCTACAATGTCTCCTTCTGTCTAAAACCTTTCTGGGGCACAAGTGGGTTAGCCAGCAACGCAGACAGATGTAGAGAAATGGGAACTCAAAACACAGATTTTGTCCATACTGTCGAATTGAGATACGTATTGTACATTTGAAGTTATAAACAATAGGGGTAAAATGTGACTTGGAAGAAATGGTACCAAAATACATTTGTAGGGGTACAAATGTAGACTCCCTGTTTCTGAGTGTGTTGCATCGGTAAAACTAAAACACACATTTATAAGTCCAAATCCCCACACATCATCACTAATTAAATGCCAAACTGAACACAAACTGACATTTATGCTAGAATGTGCTGCCTCTAAGTGTCACCAATATGTTTCATTAGTAATTAAAGTGCCAAGCTTTTAGATCTGTACCTTCTGGCACGGCAAAGGAAGTGCAGTTATCTAATCCAGTCAGATCATGAATGCCAGCACGAACCAATCACAGCACAACTTCATACGCAGACTTAGTTAAGGGGAAGGGGAGGGGGAGGGGGAG